>VDFB02043006.1:0-66266 GCA_007258455.2 Sequoia sempervirens
AATAAATAAAGTATGGCCTCAATAAATAAAATGCCAGATCCCTGTAGTGTGATCTCTGTCAAGTCACCTCAAACCACTGATGATAAATCTCTGTAAAACTCTGTCTGAATCGATCAAATATGTTCAACTGCAACTTCTGAATGAAGCTACCAAGTAGACAATCTTCAACTGGTATTGCACAGTCTCAGTATGCCAGATTTTGAAGAGGTATCGTTCTCCAAAATCGAATCGTCTGCAAAAACCCTAGGTTTTGCAAACTCCAATGCTCAGAGCAAAATAGAAGACAAATTTGAATAACATATCATAATGGTTCGATTTGTCTTTCCTGTGAATATATAGTCTCTTGCAAAAATTCGACCCAAACTCACTTTTAATAATCATTTAAATTAAATGATCAAATTCGCCCCTTTTGACTTAGGAGAAAAATAATACTTAAATGACGTCTCATTAATGAATAATAATTATTCATTATATCAAATATATCACTTTATTATAAAGTATTAAAAATACTTTATAATATACCATTTAATTATTAATAATTAAATATATTAATAAAGTGACTTTAATATAAAGTCAAAATATTAAATATTTAATAATCATTAAATACTCCAATATTTCTCCGTCCGACTATCAAACTGATGAACTGGGTCGACTCTGAGCTAAACAGCTGAACCAAGTGCCCTGCCCAAAATAGCAGCTTCCACCTGCTTGACTTTCTAAAAATAGAAAGTATCTGAAAAACCACTCTGAAAGAGTCTACGAAGGCCCAACCTGAAACAACTGCAACACTAAAGCTACAGAACACTGAGTAACTGCCTCAGAAACTCAACACTTAGATTTTATTCATGGCTTCAAGGAAAGTTGGGCGCATTTTGGGGTAGGAGGTGGATATTTTCATGCCTTAGAAACTTTTCTATCAACCTCCTGACATGAGGGCGCATTTAGGGGGTGGAGGTGGACTTAAGTCCAACACTTAGAATTTTTCTCAGCTCCTGCCAATCATGGGCGCATTTTGAGGTATGAGAAGGATATTTTCCAGACTTAGAAAAATTTTCATCAACCTCCAGCCAACTGAGGATGAGGGCGCATTTTGGGGTGGCAGTGGACTTAGAATTTTTTTCAACACCTTCTTAGCAAGCTGGGCGCATTTTGAGGTGTCTGCAGGACTTAACTCCAGACTTGGAAATTTTCTCAGCCACTACCAGCTTATTCTTCCTTGGGCGCATTTCAGGGGTGGTGAAGGATATTTTCAACACTTAGGCATTTTTCTCATCTTCACCAGCCAACTCATGCCTTACTATATTTAGTAAGCTCTTTGATTTTCCCTCTTCTGGAGCTCAGATTGATTTGAAATTTTAACCACAGGATCTTCATGACCTAATTGATCTGTTCACACTGCCATCTCGAGCTGACCTGCTATTTATAGTATGTTTCTGAAGGTGGTTTACTATTTATAGCAACTGCTTGATTTCATGGCCTCCACAACTCCGTTTGACTTGAAATTTGAATGTCGTGACCCTCATCGGTAGACTTGCCCGTTCACATTGGCGCCTGCTGCTGACTTACTATTTATAGCCTGTTTCTGGAACGCCTTACTATAAATAGTAAGTGCTCCGATTGCCTTCAAATTTTACCGGTGGATAGCTTGAAAGATACTGATCGCAGTGGGATACACTGGTTTTTGAAAATTTTGGCATTTTACCCCTCATTTTGGGTCCCGAAGTTGGAAACCCTAACTTGAATTGCATGTCGCTCAAATGGTCTCCATTTGACCCCGTTTTTGTTGCACTTCACCCTATTTGTGATTCTGATGTGCTAGGCAGCTGCTGGAATGGACCTGCTAAAAATAGTAAGTCTCTGAAAATTGATCATCTTGCCTTGCATGTCACATCACTGCGTAGCTCTTGAAAAAACCATAAGGAATCACTCGACATGCACTGAAAAATTCAACATGCAAACCCTAAAAATAGCCTCTGAAAGCTGAATACTGAAAGTCATCGTCTCATTTTGCATGTTATATCACTGCGTAGGTCTCAAAAAACCTAGAAAGAGTCTCCAAACATGCGCTGAAAAGCTCTACATATAAACCCTAAAATTTGCTCCCGAAGTTGTACTTGCTAAAAATAGAAAGTTGTCCGTTCTGGCTCAAAACTTGCAGACGAGCAGCTCGACATGTCCTACATGCAGTATAACGATCGGAACTTCAATAATGTTGAGGGAACGCCCTGAATTGAATACTTGCTAAAAATAGTAAGTTGTCAGAATTCACTGAAATTTAGCTGAGGACCTGCTGGAAGCATACTGACTGCAATGTGAAGCTCAGATTCCAACTTATTTGCTCTATTTGACTTCAAATTGACCAGAAAAGTACAAACCCTAATTCTACAGACTTGGCCAAAATCTCACATTTAAGCTCACAGATGGGCACATCCCTGGAAAGCAGACAGCAAAAAAGAGACAGAAAGAGAGACAAAAACCAAAGCCAAAAGACCAAAATGGAGCAAAAATTAGGGGGGTCCTCATTTGCAATGGGGCAATGTGTGAAAAAGGTCACAACACAAAGTAGCAAGGAGGCTCCCTTGTCTCTCAGTAGAGCTCTTTCAAATGAAATCAATAAATTGCCTTCTACATTTAGCACTCATTCCAAGGTTGGTTGTTTGGAGAAAGCTGGTAAGAAGTTGGTTATGGTCAGTCCTTAATTAAGTTTGGCTTCAAAGCAAGGGAATTCAGCCAAGAAGAAAGAATGTATCAACAAGCCAATAGGTGGCAATGTTGAGAGGGTCCAAAGCACCTTAAAGCACTTTAACTTCATGCCACCTTGAGCTGGCCAGTCTTCAATGTCAGCAGATTCGCCTTGTGTTGGTTGGTTGTTCTACCTTGTGAGCTGTTAGTTTTCTCTTTCATTATAACCTGGAGGTGTTTGTCTTTTGTTGCCATTTAGCATGTTCTTTTGGGGCTTCTTTGTCGAGCTTGCTCTATCCTTTATAAAAGGGTGGCTACCCTTTCAAAAACTCTGTATTTACACTTAGTCAAAAAAATGATGTTCTTTGAGGTATTGTTTATATAAGTTGTAAAGTCATTGAAGACTTTTAAAAGAATGCATCCCCAAACAAGTCTCCTAAAGGAAGTTGGCATTCTAAATCATGCTTCTTTTTGGAAAGCATCCTTTTTCTTCATTGAGTGATTGCATAAAAGATTAAAAAAATGTAAAAATCAGGCCTTTATACAATCCAATATATAGATGTTTATGATGTGCTCCAATCATTCGAGCTTATTGGCCACTCACTGGAGTTCCCTTTAACCATATACCTCATCCCATGGCTGTGAATTCACTTAAGCTGTTAACAGTTCTCTTTTGGCTCTAACTTTCTCTGTGCATCTTCAAATATAATTACATTATATATTGTAATCTTTTAAAATAGATTTTGCAAAAAAATTTAAAAATAGAATAAATTTTAGCTATTTTGACTCTGGTCTCTAATAACACCTGATTTTATGACCTTAAAGGCTTTCTTTATCATTTTAATCATTTATTTTTCATTCTATGCCCTTATTCAGAAAACTTATGCTTTTGAGGAATCTTAATTTTAAGAGAGAGAAGAGAGGAGGATGAAAGAAGGAACCTGACACAAGATGATAGGTCCGCCTTGGGATGCAAAAAGTTGCTCTTCCTTCATCATATCCACGATCTTTGTGGTGAATCTTTGCATCTCTTTCTGGGCAACAAAAGAAATTCAACAATTATATGGTGAATTTGAGTTTGAAGCATTGCACATAGTACCTTACCAATATAACTATTAAAGGAAGAACATTATAGACAGCTGTGGATTGAAATGCAACCATGGCCTGATACATCTCATTAATTTTGCAGAGAATTCCAATCGATATGCAAGCTTCATGCATCATGTTTTGTATAAAACTGACAATGGTAGGCAGTGTAGTGATATAGACTTGGTTTATCTTGTACTCACAGCAAGAGTTGTCTAACTCTTTATGAATCGAATGCAATAACCTTCAACAGAAATGCTTAAAAATCTTCTTGGAGAACACTGCACATAGCTAAAGTTTTACATATTGTGGAAATAGAAAGACCAACAAACCTTGAAAGGGTTATTATCTGTTCGAAACTCAATTCCTGGAATGAAGTGCAACCAGATAGGGAATCCCCTGCATCATGTCAGAGCGTAATCTTCAGTCTACAAAATCAATAATGTTTCGTTCTGTCTTCATAAAATCTCAAAGAGCAAACTCACAAATTTGAGAAAAAGAAAAAGCATTTTACTAAGTGAAATGAAGATATAAATGTTCCACTCAGAGCTTTCAAATTTAGTGGATAGCACGGAGGGAATAACAACTCAATGTCTACAATATCAAGTTCCAATGAGCAGACACATTACAAGTTAGAAGCTGAGGCTTCCAGAGTGCAATAAGATAATCACCATAATTATATTGCACAAACAAGCATTTGAAATTAAAAACAGGCAACGCATTCGCAATTGCTAAAAATTAAAAAAGTTTTTATTCTGTTCTAATGTATTTTTTATTTGCTTTAAATAAAACGGAGAGGAGGATAAACCCATAATTCCACTCTGCACATGCATAAGGGCCAATGCGCAGATGCACAAAAAGGCCAGCCTGCTGCACCGTTTTGACAAATCTCACCAAATCAAACCTTTCTTCAAAATAATACTGCAGGAAATCAATTCAAACAGAGGATCGTCAACATGGCAGATCGCAGCACAACTCAATTCATTATTGTAAGTGCAAATCCCACCAAAAGACTATTTTTACTTAAGTGTGGATTCGCAACAAAATAACACCATTATTCTTATATGTAAATCCTCACGGAAAGATGAATTTTTTTTCCAAAGTCTACATATCTTGAGTAGTAAAAAGATAAATAACTAAATGGTAGGGTAACCCAACAACAAATGAAAGGCCTTAATTTCATTACTAGCTAGTTTACAGAATTGAACGTGGTATCAGTGACAAAATAGAGCCCTAGGCGCAGAAGTACGGCTTGATAGTGGGGTGTTGAAAACAATTTACACTCCATTCTAAAATAGGGCCAATAACTCAATGGTATGGCAACCCAATAGCAAATAGGAGATCCTAAATTTGTGAATCTGCATCCTCTCAAAAATCTTGTTAGGAGGGCAATGTTTCTCTAACCATCTTGCATGCATGTGTAAATGTATACCAAAAGACCAAATGAAAATTTTTCATAAGATTGAATATGATTTTGAGTCTCATTGAGCTGCTTGGATCATTTGAGCAATGGTGATGAAGGTTCACAAACAATCTTGCATCACAAAAATATATATTTTCTTTTCAATTCAAAAATCAGAGGCAAACAACGTGTTTAACATGATTTTAAAATTATTGTATAATTTCAAGGCTTGAAGCATTTAAGGGGTCCATTGGCATGTTAGAGGGAGCTTGAAAATAAGAATTAATATTCATTTTATCAATTTGGCTGCCTATAGAAGTTTTCATAAAACAAGTGACCTTTGACATTCCATTCTTGTTTTTTTGGGTGCTTAAAATAGAGAGAAAAAATAGTGATTTTTGAGAAAAATAATATATGATTTTTCAATTACCAAAGTAACACGACTTGGTTTTGTATTTTATATATTTTCCAAATGCATCTACAGTAACAAGACATTTGATATGGTGAAAAAAACATTAACACATTTTGGAAGCAAAACTACCTTTATTTCCTTTTTTGTGAAGGAATTTTAGAAGTCAAGTTGAAGGAAATGAAAGGAAAGATTTGGGTGCCACTTTTTGGTGCTTGCAGGGGTGTAAGAATATATAAAAGTACAGATTTTAATGGTGTGAAAAGACGGCAATGAAAGAACTTGCAGGTTGCTCTTGAGAGTTGCATAAGAAAAAGTCGAAAAAATCAGCTTGTGAAAAAAGAGGAATAAAAAAAAAGAAAAGGGATTTTGCAGATGTGTTGTAGGTGTTCAAGGCAGTCATAAGAGCTTGTAAAAGTTTCTGAATTTTATTCAATGTTGAATCTTCCATATATGTAATTAATCTTAAGGAATTTTCATGTATGAATGTGTATGAACATTGAAATAAATATATGTTTCAGATTCTTTTTCCATTTATATGTTAATGTGGATTGGATGACATATTAAGGCCCCAAGATTGGGTAGTTTGATAAAACCCCCCAATGTCGATGCATCAAATGAGAATAAATTATTATCTATCTAAGGAGTCCCATTGAGTTTATTTGATCATTTAGGCATGAATTCTTCTTCTATTTACTGATTCAGAAAACCAAAAATTTTGTATCTACCTGGCCTTGTAAAGGTTCATGATTGTCCCAAAATACATAGGTTTCAATGACATCCAAACCGCCATTCTTGGACTTTTGAATAAGGTCCGGCCACATCTGAAAAACAGAGAGGGAAGAGAGTATTTCATAAAAAGCAGTACACTAAGGAAGATTTTTAGAATCCTTCTAACAGGTGTTTTGAATATGGTTTACTGAATGACAGCATGATTACCTCAGGAGTACTTCGTGGGTAGTGTATGCTGCCTGAGATGAGAAGTCTTCGTTGTCCATTGATAACTATACTTCTATGATCATAACTCACATTGCCACCTTCACATTGTTTGGAAAAAAAATTGCAGAGAAGTGCAAAGAGCACAACACCCAAGAGTTGCTTCATGGAGGCCATAGACGTGAATGATGACTTCCCTGCATTCCTCTGTTTTTGAATTGATCGTTTTGAATATACAAGAGCATTGTTGTTTGCGAAAAAACGAACAGCATATGAACAAGGAGGGCTTAATTGTTGATAATTTCTAGGCTTGCGGATCTAATATGTTATTTCTGATATTTTATAATAGAATCAAAGCATGAACAGAGTTCTCGTGTTCAAAGTTGCTTCATCTTTTGTATCGGTAGTGTTTTGTTAATGGTATCAAAATTTATTTAATTTTCTTTGCGTTTCCATAGTCTATCCCAAAACACGTTTATTCGTTTGTATGCGTGGAGATAGACTCGTTTTGTTTGTATCCGTGGAGATGGACTCTTTTTTTTGTATTCCTGGAGTTAGATTTGTGTTACGCGGGTTCACTTTGAAAGTGGTGATTTTTATGTATATATCTAAATTTGTAATTTGTAGATTTTATTTAATATTTTTTAATTTGAAATTTGTTTATTTTTAAAAAATTAATATTTATATGTTGAAAGGAGTTGCTGGTGTTTATAAATATTTTTAGAAAAATATTTTTTTCAACATAATATTTTTTAAAAATTAATATTTATATGTTGAAAGGAGTCGCTGGTGTTTATAAATATTTTTAGAAAATTATTTTTTTCATCTATTATATTAATAAATTGATTTTTTTTAGGAGAAATCAATAATATTAGGTAAGTGTATAGTTTCCATCTATAATTTTAATAAATTGATTTTTTGAGCAAAGATGAATAATATTAGGTAAGTGTATAGTATATTCTTAGAATATTAATGTAATGATGTAAATTTTCTTTTGACATTATAAAAATTATTATATAAATGTGTTTTTTAATTAAGCTAAGTCTTTGATTTTAGATGATTTATTTCAATGAGAGTTAGTATTTAAATACACCATCCAAGTAAATTATTTGGTAAAATTACATTGTAGTCAATTCATAGCAAAGATTTGAATTTGAAATCTTGAATATTGAAAATGTGGGGTTCATATTAAAGGGGCATGGAGGTGATCTAGATCACTTCTACACTTGCAAAATTGAACCAAATCAATAAATTATGGGTCAAAGACATGAGATGAATTTGTCGAAATAAATGATGTTCCATTAAAAGTGGATAAATCATTTACTAAATTCAATGCAAAAAGTATTGTCTTACATACTAATTTATACGATAATTAATATTTCACAATTATAATTAAAATACTTAAAATTTTATTTTATTAATATATATTTTTAATACTTTATTTAAAATCTTTGTTCTCGTATTCATCCTTTTCTAATTCTATAAAGATTATTTCATTTTATGTTTTTAATTTGGATTGCATAATATTTTTCTCCCTTCGATGCAAATAAAATTAATCTTTTGAAAAGAATTTTTAATTTACAATAATTAAAATAATTTAGATATTTTTATTTTATATTTAAATATACAAATGATCATGTAAATAATTTAAGATTTATTATGTGTGTCTCAATGGTTAATATTTTATAACTTTTTTAATATCTAAAGCATTGTAAATGTATGTAATAGTTTTATGGAACAAGAACATTAATATTATAATGTTTACTTTATAGTTAGAAACATAAAATAAGATTATACTTTGTTGGTTTAAAATAAAAAATAAAACTTACACAAAATGAAATGAGAATTAAATAAGTAACAAGAAATATTAACAAAAGAATGACACAAGATAGATATATCTTGTGTCATTCTTTCATTAACTATTTCTTGTTATAACAATTCTCATTCTGTTACTAAACAGCTGGCTGGCGAAACAGCTATAAAGTAAGCGTACTAATATTAACTGATGCTATTCATAAAACTTATTACATACATTTACAATGCTTTGAATATTAAAAGGATATAATGTAACCATTATTTTACATAACTAAATCTTAAAATTATTTACATGATCATTGTATATTTAAATATGAAAATAAAAATATCTAGAGGTATTTGAGTGACCAACAGTAAAAGGTACTTTCAAAGATTAATTTTATTTGCATCGAGGAAGCAATCAAGTAAACATGAAATGAAAATATCTTATAGTAGAAAGGATGAATCACGAAAGAACAAAAGATTTTAAATAAGTATTAAAATATATATTAAATAAGTAAAATTTTAAAGTATTTACAGTATAATTGTGAAAATATTAATTATCGTATAAGTATAAAACAGAGCACGAAGTAGTGAGATTGGAAATGGTAACAAGAAATATTAACAAAAGAATGACACAAGATAGATATATCTTGAAAAAAACTTCAAGGATTAAAAAAATAGCCTCAAATATAGATCTTACAAAATTAACTTTAAAATAACTTTAGAATATAATGAGAAGATCCCACAAATAATGCATCATTAGTGTCAACACTTTTTCAACATCCTAATAGCTAATCTCACACTATAAACCTATAATACTTGCATAGGATCTAATGAAATACCACACCTCTATCCCAAATATTGTATTTATAAGAGATGAGTTATCTACAAAACTATTTATGATTTCAACAAAAATATAGGCCTCCAAAGGGAGTGTCCAAATCATGGTCAAGAAGATCTTTCAAACCAAGCACCATTTTTCATATATGCAAGAGTAACTCTTATTGTTTGACTAGTCAACTAGTCAAATTGGGCAATCCATTGGGAAAGTGTAACTCTTCTTCTTTAAAGATGTTCTTATAAACAAACCTAAAATAGAAGTGCAAGATGGTATTCATAGTCCACAATGCAATCCACATATCAATGTTATTTTACACCTAGCATGATAAAAATGTCAATTGTTATGGTGTGTCATTTAAGGAATCTTGAGATTCATCCCAAGTATGGTACCATAAGAGGCATGCTATTGCTTGTACAAAAATCCCTAATTTCTCTATTAAAATCAAGTATCTCCTTCTAAACATCTTGATGAACTGAAGGTGGTTTGTGTTGGCTCCTTTTATATATTATCATGTTTGTTCTTGTGATCAGAGGATTAGTATGGGCCGATTACGCTTGATCCATGAAGAATCGAAGCATAATGAAGCCACTAATACCCAATCTAAACAAGATCAATTGAATTGAATTTAAACTAGACATCCATTAAAACAAAGCATTCTAAATTACGAAAGCTTTAAAATATCTACTCTAACCCATCTGAAACTTATCTCGTTGTGAGATTGGTGTCATGTTGATGTGAAACGACGACCCTTTCCCAATCCCGTGGATAAATGAGCTTTGTCCCAATCAGTTCTATTGAAGAAAATTGATGGAACGATTGTGAGATGTGAATAAAAACATAATTTTAATCTAAATGAGCATGATGCAAACTAGTTTAATATGATTTTAAGGTAAAAATGATCTAGATATGCAAAAGCTAAGCTAATATAAATGGATTCTAATCTAAAAAGATGAAACCCTAATTAATAAACAAGATAGATGTATGCATCTAAGTCACCATCAAAGCTAAAGCTATTAAATGCAATTAAAATGAGTTAAAAGATGCTAAATATGAGTGAGTGTGAGTGATTTCAACAGCATGAGTTTGATTTTGAAAGATGGATCCATTTGTCTCCAAATAGTGTTCTATTCATAGGAAAGCAAAATGAGAAATGGAGGGTTGAGATCAAAAAAGCTAATCAACGGTTAAGGATGGAAGAAATTGGAGGCATGGATCATGGATTCTCATGAACGGGTGAGAATTAAGATGAGATTTAATCAAGGGTTCACATTCCCTCAAACAAACACACTTTTGACCTACATAAGAGGTCAAAAGTTAACTTGCACAAGAAGTTTAGAGTTAACTTGCATATGAAGCTAAGTTTATTGAGAAAAAAAGAATATTCCCTTTTTCAAATGAGTGAGTAGAAAAGAATATTCTTTGGAATATTCATGGGTGGAGGAAAAGGACAATTTAGTTAATTAAAACCAAATTAAATTGTGCAAAGGAGTATTCCATGAGAATATCCCCTTTTTGGAGGAATGTGCAAAGGAGGAATATTCCCTTGCAAGTGAAGGAGATTAGATTTAATTGATAATTAAGCAATAGTAATTAATGCAATTAGGGGAATTAGATTAATTAGATGATATTTATTAAAGAAAATGATTTAATGAATGGGGGAAAGGTGAAATGAAATTTAATTAAATAACTTAAGGTTACTTAATTAAATAAGAGGAATTAGAGATTTAAATTAAATAGATTGATTTATTTAATTTAACAGGATGAAGTGTTAGCATAAAAGGGGGTGAATTAACTTGATTAAATCGATTAGGGTAATAGATACAAATGATGCAATTAATTAAATAGGTAGGCTAATTTAATTATTTAAGCAAAAAGAGGATGGGTTTGAAGAGCAAATGATGTTAGTATACTTGATTCGAGTGTATGATATCATTCGGGACATTTTTTAGTGTCTACAGTTCTAAGTTTTGTCAAGTTAGATGGATCGTGTTCTCTATTCAAGTGTTACACATATTGTATTCTCAACTTTTGTATTCATGTAGGTTTATTTATTAGGTGCTTCTTAGTTTTTTATGATTTTATATTTTTCCTTCTCTATTCATCTAGCTTGTATTATTTGTTTTGAGTCTACCTCATGTTTTCTCCCTTGATGTCTATGTTATGTTTTAAATCATAGTTTTAAGTCTTATTCTCTACATTTACAACTTAGACATGGTATAATTTGAATCTATGTGGAAGTCATGTAGGTCTTTATATTCATATATAAACTCTAGCCTAACTACTTATATAATTTGCATTATTATATTTATATACTTCAGCATTCAAATATGGACCTAAGAATAATCTTGAACTCTAATTATCTTGTCTTCTCACATTTGTGATAAGCCTTGTGTCATGTATGGGATCTAACTTGAAGGTGTTTGTGTATTCAAGTTGATTGAGAGGTCCATGTCTAGTGTTATTGATGTATTTAATGTCTAGAGTGCTTATGATTTCTCATGGGGCCTTGAATGTCTACAATGTGCCTTTTATTATTAAATCATGCTAGAGTATCTATGTGTCATAGACCTAAAGTCATTATAAATGCTAATTTTCTCACATTTGTATGTCAATTTAAATGGTACATTCCATACTCAAAAGGTTGAGTAAACTCAATTTAATTTCATCCCACATCTACAAGTCAAATGAGTTACAAGTCTACTTATCCTAAGTGATCCCTAGACTTGAGTTTTAATATATTGATTATATCAAGGAGCTTACATCTATTCTCAAGAAAACTAGAGACATGAATAAATTTAATTTAATTTTATGTTTTGCATTGAGTCTAATTACATTTCATGTCCATGATTTCTCTATAGGGATGGATTATTTATATATATTGACTTAGAGGACCTCTACAATTTATATTTTGTCACATCTCAAGTCTCAAGTATCATCACAAATCCTAAATCTTTATATAACCTAATCTATTCATCTTCTCACATTGATTAACTTTTGAAATTATTTTAAATTTAAACCTAAGCATGTAACTAACTTTGAGTAATTTAGTTTCTTATGTTTCAGGATTTATAAGACTTGTAATTTATGAGACAATAAAAATATCTCATAATGTATTTAAAAAATTCAAGTTTAGGCTAGAAGACATTTATAATATGGACAAAAACTATAAGACTAATTAACTTTGAAGCTATTAAAATTATATTGTAAGATGTATTTTTTGTTTGTTTCTATTTTATGATTGTATGAATAGATAATTGTATGGACTCTATTTACTATGTATGTTCTTATCTTTATTATGATGAATGAAATGCTTAGGAATAGTTGCTTAGTGTGGAGCTATGAAGAAGGAATGGTTTTTGTAGATCTTGGCCTTGGATTGGGAACAACTCCTAAAGAAACAGAACTAGCTTTGGAGGTAGCACAAACTAAGCTAGGTGGTTCCAAAACATACAAAGGATAGTATCACTTGATCTTGGACTCATGGTGATTAAAACTAGATCCTAAAATAAATTTCCCATATTTTGAATCACATGTGTAGCTACCAAATAAGACTTCCATATATTGAGCCAATAACACCCTATTTCACAAGTTGTCCTTCACTACAATTTAGGGGATTCATCTCTTCAAGTTTGAAAATAATTGGAGTACTCCAAGTTGTCTAGATTCATGATTGATAAAGAGTCTTCACCCATGAACTTGAAGCTCATCTATAGTAGACAAATAAATGGATTGACCATTGGATCTAGAGATGAATAAAGAAAGATATTTAAAAGGAAAGGAAGAAATTAGAATAGATAGAAAAATAGTAATATAGCTCTCAACTTAGAAGTAAGATACTTTGTAGCTTCCAATTGTGATAATGAGAAATTCAATGTAATTCCCTCTTCTATTAATAAAGAAATATAGTGGAGTTGACAATTATTCTTATATAATGGGTCAATCTAGAAGGAAAGTTAGGCCCACTCACCTGAAGGAAATGTTATGTTCTAGCTATGCAAATGAGAATTAATGGAAAGAGGTTGTTCATGTAAACAGATCAATCTATTCCACCAAATATATGAAGTGGAGAAGCTCATCCCATGACTAAGGCCTTGTCCTTTCCATTCAAGAAGAGGAGAAATTTTTTACCACATTCTTCATATGCTTAGAAATTGTCTAGAAGCTTGAGATTTAAAGTATTTTTCCATAAGGATTTTATCTTTCCACCCAACCTCTTTCCAAGAGTTATAGGCTTTAGCTATAGCTATTATGTGTCTAATGAGAGACTTACATGGGGCTTCTCCATGAAAAGATAAAGTAATCCATTTCGCTATGAGGAAAATCCCTTGAGTAAGGGGATCAATCACTCCTAAACCCTCATTATTTTTTGGTTGAATACAATAGGACCATGAAGCGACTAGATGACCATTTTTATTATTCTATTTTCCCTAAAAAAAACCCTCTAACTAATTGAGTTAGTTAATTATAGCTTCTTTTTTAAGGAAGCCAACATTATGAAATGTAAAAATGACTAGCTATGAGGATTTTGTTTGCATTGTATGTGTCCAACCACAAAGAGAAATTTATTTGACCATAGTTTGAGCTTTCTTTTTAATTTGTAAATGAACCGTTTCCACATTTCAAATAATGAAACTCCTATCTCAAAGGGGATTCCAAGGTATCCTAAAATAACACCATGGTTATTGAATTTCCATTGTGAGGGTATCCAAGGAGGAGGCTAATCAAATGAATTCATCCAGTATTCAATTTTGTTAAG
The DNA here is from genome assembly GCA_007258455.2 of Sequoia sempervirens. NCBI lineage: Eukaryota > Viridiplantae > Streptophyta > Pinopsida > Cupressales > Cupressaceae > Sequoia > Sequoia sempervirens. The sequence continues at coordinate 13,910 of VDFB02043006.1, forward strand.
AGATAATTGGGAGCCAATAGTTGAACAAAACAGGTCCAAGACTTCAAGGGTGTTGTTAATCTCTTCTTGAGAATTTTGAATGAATAATAAGCTATCCACCATGTCCCAGACTAGGACCAAGTTATCAAGTATGAATATTCCCCCTATAAAACTAGTTTTCTTGGGTCTTAGAATTTCTTGCACTATATGTTTAATTATGTTAGCAATAGCTTTGATTATAATATTATAGGATGTATTAAGAAGATTAATCAATCTCCTCTCTCAAATGATGTTCTCATTTTTTACTTCAAGTATTAATTTAATCAACCCTTGATTTATAGAGGAACCCAAGGATCCTTGTGATAAGGCTTCTATGTAGACCTCATAGAAGTCATTTATAATGAATGGCCACTTTGTTTTGTAAAATTATGCAAGTAAGCCATCAATACCAAGACTTTTTGAGTTATCCATATCCTTCAAGGTAGCATCAAACTCTTCAAGGGTGAACAAGCAGTCTAGGTAGGTTTGTTGTTCAAGAAAAATATTATTAGGAAGGAAATTTACCAACCATATCCTCAATAACATTTTGAATTTGATCACCTTTGGTGGGATCCATAAACAACTATTGATAGTGCTGAAAAAAGAGATTTGATATCATCCAGATTGTCATGTTTGTGCCCCTCTCGATCATATATAGCCACTATTATTTCTTGAGAATGTTTGTGTTTGAGATATGTGAAAAATAACTATTTTTCTTTGTCTCCTTCTTTCATTCCATGAAACCTAGCCCTTAGTTGAGCTCCTTGACCTCTATAAAATTCAAATCTTCTAAGTTTCATTTCAGCAGCAGCCACGGAAGAGAGATGTTAGTTGTGTTGAATTTAAAAGAATTTTTCTTTTTTCCAATTGATGTTTTAATGTTTTTTCCATTCTAGATATTTTTATAGCCATTATTTTCCCAAATATTTTAGGAAGGTGGTATAATGTATAATAGCTTCATTCCACCATTATAACCAACCAATTTTATGTTAAGGTCTAGGGACTTCATTCCAAATGGAGATAAGTGAAGCAAGGCAGTCAGGATGGTTAAGGTGGGAGATGTTGAGCTTGAAGGGTAGTCTAGTCGGATGGGAAGGACAAGAAGAAAGTTGGCAGGCCAAACAAATTGGGAAGTGGTATAAAAGGGAAGCAGTAGTATTGTTGATGTGATTTTTGTGACCGCACCAACACAGAACAAAGTTGCCAATGGCTACTCCATTCTCTCTTGATCAAAGTATTCCGCACGCTAAGATTGCGAGAGAGACCATACATTCAACTCCAAGGTTCTTGTTATCCATTTTTCACCTACGAGCTCAATCAGGCAGGATCTATATTTTCAAGTGTTCATGGAGGCCAAGTGGAGACATTGTTGATCATGATTAAATCATACCCCTGATGTATTTCTCAAGGAGCTTAGTTGAAGGTCTACCTCGGTCAAAGTTTGGCATAGAGTTCCTCTAAGGAGAAGGTCGGAAAGACCTTCCAGCTGTCTTGCCAACCAATAGGGGTTCTATTCATTTTGAAATGTCCCGATCGGCCAGACATTTTCGTCGTTGATAGGTCTTTCCGAGGGAATAAGGTCCTACCGACATGGAGGGTCTCGGAAAAAGTTGGGGCTCTCGCTATGATGTCTCGGCGACTAGCAAGGTTTATGCCGATAGTGGTTCATTGGGGAGCTCTCGGCATAAAGTTATTCCTTTGGTGAAGGGTCTGCCTGAGGAGGTCAAGTCTTAGCAAATGGAGGTGCCATCAACCGATGCCTGACCGAAAGAGTGGTCTGAGCTCGCCAAGAGTTGAAGCCTTCGCCATAACTCTTTATGTGTCTCTCCACGCAGGATGTCTCGCTGACGGTAGCTCACAAGGTTGGCATTGGGGAGATGTTTGTGTTCGTCGTGATGTCTCGGTGACCAAGCACAAGTCTAGACGAAATGAAATGATCTCAGAAAAAGGTCTCACCGACAGGATGAAGTCTCCCCAAAATGGTCTGAGCCCGCCAAAATATTGTGACCTCGCTGAGAGGTCTCGCCGATTAATCGCAGTCTGGCCGAAAGGTTTTGGGGTTGCCAAGATGTCTCACCGACAGGTGGTGGTCTCGCCAAAGTGGAGGGAATTCACTGAGAGGTCTTCTTGACTGGAGAGGGCCTTACCAAACAAATAGGAGCTCTGGGAGATGTTTCAGCGAAATGAAGAGAGCTCGGCGAAAGGAGGTGCTATCGACAGGATGTCTTGCCGACCCGATAGGGTCTTACCGAAATGAAATAATCTCGGGGAGAGACAAGGAGCTCGCTATGGGGTCCTGCTGAAACAATTGTGTCTTGCTAATAGCGATCAACTTGCCCACAGAAAAGGGGATATCGGTATGACTAATGGAGCCCGTTGTGACCTCTTGTCGATAAGCAATTGTCTTTCCAATGGGTATGTATGTTTTGGTAAGACTCCTAAAGGCTCGTGCGGCATTGGGGAAGGTGGTTTCTATTCACTATGTTGTCTTGTTGATAGTGATGGTCTCGGCAACATCTGGTGCAGCGGTAACTCACGAAGATCGGTATGACCTCATGTCGACTAAAGGAACTCTTGCCGAATGCAGATGGATAGGCAATAAAATGGCAATATCAGTATGACTCCTAAAGGCTTGCCATGAGGTCTTCATGAAAGAAAAATTTCTCGCCGATGGTCTGGGTGACGGCCACTATGGATGTCGATATGACTTTTGGGCTCACTATGAACTCTTGCCGATGGTTGTGAGCTATCCCGATGTTGCTGTAGAGTGTAATCGCATCAGGGAGACACGACCAGTGTCTCACCGACATGCGATTTTGATGAATATTTTTTTACCGCCTAAGGAAGCTTGTACGACATCTATTCAACCAATCAGAGAGAGCCAAAGATGAACCATTGACAATTTGACTGATTAACCATCCAGGCAAAGAAGATCAACGAAACATAAAAAATATGAATTTTCTCTATGAATAAAGCGATGGATCAATTCGATATACAGGTGGTGGCATCTGTAAGAATCTAGGAGGAGACCGAAGACTGTTTCTAGCAAAGGTAAAATTGTGGAAGGATCTGGAGCAAGAAGAAAGCTGGCAGAAAGGAGAAAGCCTCAAGTCCATGACACCTAGGATCGCTGCTGGCAGAAGAGTCGATCTACATTTATGGTAACACTTAGAAGCATTCAAGGTAGCTCGGCAAGGAGATTCGAAGATGGACATGAGGACTAGAAGTTAATGCTGCAAAAGATCTTAAGGCTTCCCCTGAGGGCGATCTGTCACCGAGATGGACACGAGGATGCAATCGGATGCAAAATTAATTTCATTTGAAGATCTAAGGGCAAATCTTTATGAGCGGATATTTTTTGTAAGCCCAAAGGGGCCGACACAATTTTAGTATATATAGCATTTTTACCTTAGTGTAAGGGAGTTCTCCTGATGCTTTTTGAAAGTCTGTGACTTTTGCAGTCCTCTCTTAGATTAGCAAAATTTTGTAACTCATTTTGGAGCATGATATATAACTTTGCCTTGGTAACTGTTGATGTTCAGATTTCCATCTTGTTCTTGCAAAGTCTTGTGCATTTCAGGTTCATAATCAAGTTATTTTGTGAATTTATTTTATTCTTTCATGACTTTATCCTTCGTTTTCATGCCTTCCTTTGCAAAAGTATCATTATACAAATCACAAACTATGTTTACATAACCACATATGGATTCTAGTCTGTGAAAATTATTTTCCTCTCTAGAAAAAGTGTGTGAATCAAACCTATTGTGACATATTAATGCATAGCTTGTACAGATTTGTTGTATAATCTTATGTTCATCATCAATATTCAAGTGTAATCAAAGTATCTCATTGTTCTTATTAGTTTGATGTATCACCATAGGATTTAATTTTAATTTTTATGCACTCCTCCCTTTCCCTTTACAAAATCAATAGTTTAGGTGACACCAAAGGAAGTCGGCCTTCTCCAGAGGTTGACCTCTATTTACAAGAAACCCACATCTTTAGAGGTCTTCCCATGTTACACTGAGGTGTTGAACATCGTGTTCAACAGGGTGCAATTTCAGGTGATAACATTTCCTTCAATGCAATGGAACACCCTTAGTTGGTTCATTGTGATTTGTTGTTTTCATGAGGGGACTTACACAATTGTTCAAAGGTTTGCAACTAACAATAGGTTAATGATGAAAGGGGATTTTTGTGCAATATAGATGATTTAGAAATTAGGTACGTGTTCCTATACTAACCAAAAATGTACTGAATTCAAATGAGTGCAGGGTTTAGAAGATCTAAGTTCTAGTCTAAGTGCAAGATGTGATGGGCTTGACTTCAACTGGACTTTGCCTTGCCTCACATAGGACAGCTTCAACAAATTCAGTGCAATCTTCAAGGGAGCAGTCAAAGGTATTCAAATTACAACTCAACATGCAAATACCATTAAGATGATGCATACAAACACGTGAATCGCAATCAAAGTTAAGTTTAAAAAGTATTCCAGTTGACCACACAAGCAAAACTTACCATCAGCAAGCTGCAAGTGGTATGGATTAAACAAAGCTACCTTGATCAAACACCACAATCCACAACTAACATCTACTTGCATAAAATGAAATTTATTCTACTTTACGCTACTAAGTGCTTTGGAAGGACGAAAAATCCTTTCTAGCTACTCACAACAAAAGATACGAACATCATCAATGAAAGTCCTTTTTATTGAGAGTTTTCACAACAACTTTTTTACAAAGCATTTAATGGGAAAGCTTTCCTTCCTCTTCAAGCTATGCTAACAAACTAACACTAAGCTATCACAGCTATACTATCAATCTCTCTGCTCTATTCTCTAGTCTGATGTCTAATCTAATTAGATACAAATGAGGGGGTATGCCCCTTTTACAGTTGGCCCAATCCAATGGACGACTTAGATTACAATCAAATGGAGGGCTCAAATCAAGTCACATCAACCCTAACCCTAAACTATTAGAATGAGGAGTGGTACAATAAATGAGTCAAAATATTCCCATTCACTCCCAAAATAGCAAAAGCAATCAATGCCCACTATCAATCATCTAGAAGGTCATCATCTAGAAAGGCATTTTCGTTCTCCTTCTCCTTGGTTGCAAAATCAATTAACCTAGTCAGCACAACTTTAACCTCCTAAACTGAGATAGGTGGAATATGATCAAGTTGAAACTCCAACACTATAACTGCCTACCCATGTCGAGTACAAGACTTTCTCCAAGCAACTAACTAGAGTGTTTTGAATAATGCTGGAGAAAGTTGAGGTGTTCTCAAAGTCATTATGAACAAAAGTCTTCACCTTTGAAAAGAAAGGTGGCAGTCCACTCCTCAAACCATCAACAGTCACTTCCTCTGAAGTCAATCTCCTAGCAAAGATAGCCTCAAGTGTGTTTAGGACTCCATCAAGAATGTTTGTCATGGCCTTTCTGACCCTGGTTGAATCTTCCTAAACTACATCAAAGAATCCTTGACCTATGAAAACTGAAGAGTACCAGCTAGTGAAATCATATCTATCACCCTCATGTATCATGCCTCCCTCAACCAAAATCTACAAGGGAGTGTGCATCAAAGCCTCTAGATGAAGGACAACATTGGTCTGATAGATATGAGCATCACCCCAAGCCTAATCAACTGCATCCATTCGTGCCATAATGTTGGAAGCCTACTGATAAGCATGAGAAAGATCCTCCATAAAAAAATTTGTTTCAACACAAACGCTAGTAACCCACTTATCCGCCTCCTGTGACATCTTCCTCAAATCCTTCAAGCTACTGACATACTCTCTAGGAAACTCGATTGGAAGCTCAATCACCAGATTCTCTTGCCCACAAGGATGAGACAAATTTTGTACCTAACCAATCAAAGTCTTGTGCCCCTTCTTCAATTTCTTATATTTTCCTTCAGTCCAGAGCAACCTGTCCTTGAGTGCTTGGTAGGAGTTATCACACTCCTCAATTATTTGTTCTCCCGTGGGGTGACCTAACTCCATGGTGGTGATCACATAATTTTTTGGAACAATCTCATCTTGATCACACTCAACCCTTGGCACAGCCATGTGAAGGGTGTGAGAGCCATCCTCATCTATTGAAATCATTGAAAATTTCATATCTCTCTTCTTTGTCGGAGGCGCACTGATCCTACTCAGGAATTCCTCCATCTCAACTGCTGGATCAGTCTATTCAACGGGGCTCCTCCTCATCTTGTCTCTAAGCTAATTTGGTATTACATGTTGTAGGTCAGAAATAATAAATGGCTACTCATTCCTTGCTTCTTCTTCATGAACCTCTTCTCTAACTTCATCCTGACGAGGCTCACCAACTTCCATGGGCTGAGTATCTCCTGAACCTTGGGCCTCCTGTCCAGTAACTGTTCCATCCTCTAATGTCGCCTCAAGCTCATGTAGGAAGTGTGTATCTATAGTCATTTCTTCATCTTCTTCCTATTTGTTATCTCTGGTAGGTGTGTTGACACTCTATCCAACAAACTCCCTTCGAGGTGGCTAATTTTCCTCCTGTAATTCCTATTCCTTATTCAATATATTTCTCTGATCAGCAAACAATGAAACTTCTTGTATACCTGGAGAACATGTCTCCAATGGTGTACATGGTTCTACTTCAATTCTCAAAGGTTTCAGCTGGATTGGCTCCTTCCATCGTGATTTTGGAGCTTGAGCAATCTGCTTCTTTGCAGCAGTTGGCGTTGTATACATCTAAAAATGGTCATGATTAAGCTTGTTAATTAATTAAATATGAATTATTTAATTAATTCCCCTAAAGCCATCTACATATAAATAAATTTAATTAATTATTTATATTGTTCATTTTCTAAATTCTTCTACCTTAATTAAATAAATAATTTTATTTAATTATTGACATTTCCCACATTCCTCTTAATTAAATTAAATAAATACGATTATTTATTTTAATTATCATATCATACCAAAGTTTGAATATTCGAATATTCAAATAATGGAATATTCCCTTCATCCCATAATAAATTAAATATTAAATATTTTATTTAATATTTTCCTCACTCTAATTCATTTCTAAAACATAATTAAATATGATTTATTTAATTATGCGAGTTTCCATTTTCGTCTTCACTTACAAATTAAATAAATTTAATTTGTTTATTTCTAACTCACCCTTCCAAATTCTGTACTCCCTCTTTGAAATGGAAATTTCCCTTCGAAACTCAATGACGAAAATTGAAGGAAAAGGGAAACCTTCCATATCCCTCTCCACTTTCAAAAATCTTCCACCATCCATTCGAACAAGCTTAATCCGGGCCGTTAATTGAATCATCCAATCAAATCCTTTTGAAAACTCTATAAATCAAACCTTCACAAGCCATTTGAATGGAATCTTCTTCAGACATCCTCATTCTGCCAAAATCATTCCTCAATCTTTCAATCCATCTCTATCATTCTTCATTGTCGTGTCATTATGCTGCAGAATTGAGCAACCAACATTCCTCCTCTATTATCAACCTTTGAAATCTTGCATCCTTGTGCAGGTGGAGAAGAGCAATGGAGATAAATCAAGTTGGCGAGGAGATCAGTTTGCATTTGTGCTTCATATTGTGATTTCCTTATTACTTCATACTCCATTGTGCTTGATAGGGTTTAGTCATTTTATTGTTTTCATTACACTAAATTTGATTGATTATTTCCCTATCTACATAAAATGGCACCCACTGTGGGGCTCAAACCCACAAATTTAACATTTTATGTGAGTTTTTGTTGACAGTTTCCGCATTCTGGAATTGACTTTTCAAAAAAAAATTGGCGTTTACGCGCATTCGAAATTTCCTGAGGTGCATACGAGGTTTTAACTTTCTGTTTTGCAGGATTTTGGAGCGCATCTAGTATTTGTTTGAGCACATCTAGTATCTATTTGAGCGCATCTAGTATCTGTTTGAGCACATCTAGTATCTGTTTAAGCGCATCTAGTATTTGTTTAGACGCATCTAGTGTCTGTTTAAGTGCATACAGTCAACTTTCCATTTTCACATGCAATAACTGTTTTTAAAGCACATGAATCTTTCTTCTGGCGCATTTACCTTATGTTCCGGCGCATCTTGCTTCTATTCTGGCACATCTAGATTCTGTTCCAGCACATCTAGCTTCTGTTTCGGTGCATATATCTTCTGGCGCATCTAGCTTCTGTTCTAGTGCATATATCTTCTAGCACATATAGCTTCTGTTCGGGTGCATATAGACTGTAACAAAAATACAGAATTCTGAGTCTGATGCCTTTCGCAGACAAAATTCTTTTTCTTTTTCTGAATCTTAAAATGAAGCAATCCTAGGGTAGCCACATCTGGATAAAATGAAGCAATCTAGGATAGTCACCAAACAATGATCTTGCAGTTAAAATTGAACAAACTTGTTTTTAGTGAAGCAATATTTTCACTTAGATTAGATCATTGTGATTTGGGTCTTAAAATGAACAATTGCTTGCTTTGAATGTGGAAATAGGTCTATGCTCTCCCCTTAACTGGGTGATCATAATACCAAACTTGCCTTCTTCATTTTCATGAATTTTACTGCTTTAATTACATCCTTTAGAGAGCCTGTCGTAGTGGGAAAAAGTACTCACCCTTCGGGAACGACTCAAGTGGGTTCAAGCCAAAGTCAGGCTATTCCGCCCCTCTATAAAATTTAAAGCAAATCTAGGGAAACCCTCTTTTACTGGTAGTGTGCAAGATAACCATCCCCAAAGCCTTTGTTCTAAAGGTTAGGAGGTCTCCTGAGGGAGTTTATTATTGCCGCACTGAACTGAAATCCTTACTACAAACCTAGTGTAGTGGCCAACCGAGTCAGTTTCCAAACATTCTAATAATCACAATGCAAGGGGAGGGAAGAATCTGCCCCCAAGACACTCACCATATAATTTCCAAGGACCATTTTCTCAAGGGATGCAATATCCACTTTCGTAACCCTGAGTATGCACCTGGAAAAGACAAAAACACGAGTGCCCCTTCGGGGGTGACATGGCTATGTGAGTCGACGCAGTTCTAAGATGTGGGTTGTTGATTACTAGAATGACCTACTTGAGCATTAAGAGTGAGTCTGTCTAAATTGTATTTCATGTGCAAAACCTGTGAAAACAATTGTTGAAAACATTTTCTTGATCAAACACTTCATGTTAGTATAGGGCTTTAAAAACAACTGTTTTCAGAATGTTTATTGTGTCTTCCATGTGTGCTTGTTTAATAATCATTATTACATTCTTTGAATTTCAAAATTCAAACTTACGTAGGTGTCTTGTGTGAATGATTTATGTGTGTACATGTGTGATCATTCATTTAAATATTTCCAAATCAAGATAAACACCAAACACATAAAGACAAGTCACTCTACACATTCTTCCAACACATTCATATCCAATCACTTTCATCCTAATCAAACCAAGTCATCCAATCTAATCATTCCACATCATCACCATCACCACTTTTCAAAATGGTCATAATCATAAACAAGCCCAATCCTAATCATAAGCCCAAAACCATAATCCAAGGGGGCTATCCCTCTAGGCCAAATCATGAGACAAAACCTAAGCTCAAGATCATAATTCAAGGAGTCCCTTTCTATAGTCCAAATAATGAAACAAAACCAAAGCCTAAAATTAGACTTCGAGGGGCTTCTCCTTCCACCTCATACCAATCTTATCCATCCACTTCTTTGTATTTCAATGCCACATCAACCTATCAAGCTACATCACAACAAACACATGTGAACTTAATTTCTACCTTGCAACAAGGCCAAACTTCCTCAAGTCTTAATGCCACCTTCGACAAGGGGAACACCAATATAGTTCATGCACCCTCTAACTTTATCATACCATCATCCAATCAAAATCAAAATCCTAAGCCAACACCTTCCACCCATACACCTATAAAGGATGTGACCCAAGGGCTACAAGCAAGGAATCAATTGTTGCCATGTCATTCAACACATATACTTGAACATGCAAAAGAATCCTCAAACATCATGCCAAGTCCTTCAAGCCAATCATGTCATCCACAACCCCTTGATCCAATTCAAGAGTATCCCCTCGTAAGTCCAAGTCACCCTTTGTCATGCTCCTATGTTTTTGACCATCAAGAACACGACAAGTCTTTCCATGAGAAATCCTCTTCCACCTCCATTCAAATAAGTCATGAGGTATGTCAAAAGCACAATCCTAAACATGCAGAAACATTACCCCCTCATCCACATAAAGATCAAAACCCTCCTAATGATTCCATTCATAACATGCCTAATACTATTCATGATCAATCTTCCATCTTTGATCAAGACCCCTTTTATGATCAAGAAGACCATGATGATCCTCTTAGCCAACTTTATGCATTCCATGGTCAAGAGCTTTCCACCTCATCCATCCATGATCCATCAATATCCACTTCCCTTGGTGAGACATATGTCTCCCAAGCACACATAGAAGATCAAAAAAATACATTGGATCTAAGTGAACACAATGCTAATCAAGATCCTAATGATCCCCCATCACCCATTATCAACCCCATTGCAAATTCTCCATCATATCCTATTGGTCTTTCCACCCTCATTCACGAATGTTCCTCCTTATAACAACACAAACCATTATCTTCTCCATCCAATAAAGAACTCACATCTAGTGTTTCACCTACACCTAGTCCCATCGTCCATTGCACACTCCAAAACATGAACCACCAAGGTAAAGGTCTAGACCTTCATGAACACGGTATTTTGGAGCCTATACATGTCAAAGTTCCTCCACGCTCTTATGGCCTTGGACATACACCCCAAGGACAACAACCTAAAGATGTTGGTACTTCCTCCATGCATCCCAAGTCCACCTTCTTTCATCATAAAACCTATCGTATCCCTAAAATATATGTTGCCACCCTCCTTCCATCATCCTACAAATGTCAAAAGCATGTGACCATACACCTTCCACCATCAAATCTGCCACCATTGCTTCCAACTCCTAATATCCCTCCATATACTTTACCACCATTACTCCCAAAACCTAATATCCCTACCATTCAATCCTCTTATCCATCTACCCATAAATCCTCTAAACATCTTAATCATGACCAATCAATGCACACATTGTCTAAACATAAAGCTTCCACCCATTCCACCATACCCATGGGATTCAAAAGCAAGAATCTCAATGCCTCTACCTATAAAGTCAAAAATCCTAAGGGTTCTCATGCCTTAGGACATCAATACAAAAATTCAAAGCAAAATACATCTAAAAAGCTATATAAGCCCATACCTCCAAAAGTAAAGGCCAAAACTAAAATGGTTTGGGTACCTAAGCAAAAAGAAATCAATTCAAATGAGGCATTCACATCACAAAAATCTCAACCATCCACTTCCATCCCACATTCTCATTCCATTCAAAAATCTAAAATTCCTAAAACCCACAAGCAAAATAAAAATCATAAAAATACTAAGTCTATGTGGGTACCTAAAACATTTCATCCACCACCTCCTAAGCAAACATATCCATATTTTCCTACACCTCATCCACATCAAAAGCTTCAATGTTTATCACAGTGTGTGCAACCATTGGTCATGGTTCCCTTCCATTTCACAACAATTCCACATACCTCCATCTCCCCATCCTTCACACATTATCCTACATATCTCCCCCATCTTCCTATGGTCCATGATTTTGCATAAACCTTTCATCTATCATTTTGCACAAGGCCTATTCAATCCACATCATCATCCACTATTCCCAATTTATTCTTGCATAAGCCTTTCATAATTTGCCATCTACCTAATCCATCCCTTTCATGTCATCCCTTACCAACATCTATGAGCATAATGACATTTGGCATGGTCCATGCAATGACATCCATATCTAGTGGGACTACCAAATTTCATACAACTAGACACTTGAGTCCCTCCTATCCATATTCCCCTTCTCCTATCCAAAAAGTCAAAATTTCAAAAAAAAAAATGAAAAAAAGAAGAAAAAAATAAAGAGAAATCCCTTCGTCTAATGGTGAAAACTTGGTAAACAAGCACCCTGGATAAGTACCATGATGAAAACCTAGCAAATAGGCGTCATATGTAGGTTGATCTTCTATGTCGCTTACACTTGGGGGCACAATGTCTTATCTATCCAACCTATCATTTTCATGTCTTATCATTTACATCCTACCTACCATCTTTAGCCATCATACCTATCATATCGAGTCCATTCATCCACCCTTCTTCTTTTGATCTTGATGAACATATAGGGGAAAAATGTTGAAACATGTCTTGGGTATCTCTTGATATACCTCATCCTTCCAAACAAGCCTATCATTATCCTATTGCCATAAGCTTTGTCATGAAAAATCCTAAGTCTTGTACCTAGAATGGGGCATATTATTCCTATGTGACATAGTCTTTGGAGATCACATCCTTGCTCTCTTATGATGCATACATCCATTCCATTCACTATGACCTATCATTTCCATCCATCCATATATCATGAGCCTTTTATCCCTTATCCCATCACCCACCCTTTCATCCATCTATCCCATCTATCTCCTTGCACCTAGACTTGGTTTTCCCCTTGTCATTGGTATCTAGCATAAAGGCTACTTAAATTTTCATCCTTTGACACCTCCAAACATTTCAAAAATCCAAAAAAAAATCAAAATATTTCAAAAATCCAAAAAAAGTCAAAACATTTCAAAAATCCAAAAAAAATCAAAACATTTCAAAATCAAAAAAATCAAACATCTCAAAGCCAAAAATCAAAACATTTCAAAAGTCCAAAAAATCAAAACATTTCAAAAGTCCAAAAAAATCAAAACATTTCAAAAATCCAAAAAAATCATAAAATGTCAAATATCCAAAAAAATGAAATAACTAACAAAAATCCAAGCAATAATCCAAATGTAAGTCAATCCTTAATCCATACCAATCAAGTCAATCAATTTTGTCAAATTATCCAATCACATCCTTTGGTCTTGATCCTAATCTTGTCATAAACCAAATCAACCAATCAATCAATCAATTATCATCATCCTTGTGTTGCTCTAGGGACATGTCGCTCCCCACAATGACAACACTATCATCATCATCAATCAATCAATCAATCAATGGTTTACAGCTTGACAGGGGCACTACCTTGTTTTTTTTTTGGTATCATTTGTGCATGATTGCTTGCTTGCTTGTGTGTGTTATCATTTTATCTTGCATTTGTTTCAAATCTGTATCATTCTAGCTAATATTCATATCTTGTGTATGTTTGAGTAGCTTTTTGCACTATCCTTTGCCTCTAAGGTCATATCATACCTTTTGTTCATTAGGACTTTAATGCTCTAAGTCTCCTTCCTCATACGTCTAGACAAGGTTTTATTACGTTGGGGCATGAGACACATCGTCACCTTGGTCCTTATATCTTGGTGCATAACGTCTGGTGCTATATCAAACATCATGGTTGCTCACTTTCATTGCAGCATAACGCATCATTCCTCTCCTTCATCCACTTCCTATCTTACATCATATCATTTCATTTCAAGATCCTACCCGTGTTTGTTCAACCCGCCTATCCTCTCGAGGGGGCATCATCATTCCATCATCCTATCTTTCTATCATTATTCATTCTCCTCTATCCATATCTTAACTTCTTTGAAATGATGTTACTCGACACAAATCTCATCATCTCGAACATCACTTCAAAGAGGGGCAAAATGTATACATCTAAAAATGGTCATGATTAAGCTTGTTAATTAATTAAATATGAATTATTTAATTAATTCCCCTAAAGTCGTCTACAAATAAATAAATTTAATTATTTATTTATATTGTTCATTTTCTAAATTCTTCTACCTTAATTAAATAAATAATTTTATTTAATTATTGACATTTCCCACATTCCTCTTAATTAAATTAAATAAATACGATTATTTATTTTAATTATCATATCATACCAAAGTTTGAATATTCGAATATTCAAATAATGGAATATTCCCTTCATCCCATAATAAATTAAATATTAAATATTTTATTTAATATTTTCCTCACTCTAATTCATTTCTAAAACATAATTAAATATGATTTATTTAATTATGCGAGTTTCCATTTTCGTCTTCACTTACAAATTAAATAAATTTAATTTGTTTATTTCTAACTCACCCTTCCAAATTTTGGACTCACTCTTCGAAATGGAAATTTCCCTTTGAAACTCAATGACGAAAATTGAAGGAAAAGGGAAACCTTCCATATCCCTCTCCACTTTCAAAAATCTTCCATCGTCCATTTGAAAAAGCTTAATCTGGGTCGTTAATCGAATCAACCAATCAAATCCTTTCGAAAACTCTATAAATCAAACCTTTCACAAGCCATTTGAATGGAATCTTCTTCAGACATCCTCATTCTACCAAAGTCATTCCTCAATCTTTCAATCCATCTCTATCATTCTTCATCGTCGTGTCATTATGCTGCAGAATTGAGCAACCAACATTCCTCCTCTATTATCAACCTTCAAAATCTTGCATCCTTGTGCAAGTGGAGAAGAGCAATGGAGATAAATCGAGTTGGCGAGGAGATCGGTTTGCATTTTTGCTTCGTATTGTGATTTCCTTGCTACTTCATACTCCATTGTGCTTGATAGGGTTTAGTCATTTTATTGTTTTCATTACACTAAATCTGATTGATTATTTCCCTGTCTACAGGCGTCCTATGATCTCCCATCAAGTTGTAAGTAAGAGGAATTGGCCTTCTCTTAAGCCTGTTCACATGTCTCTCAACCCATCCTCTGGTGAATGTCAGGACTGGTATGCAAAGTGTATCCAAATCGGAAATCTTCGGCTCTTACCAATCTAGAAGTGGGAGTGGTGTATCTCTCACTATCTCATAATCTGGATGAAGAATATTCATATCCTCGTCTACTTGGTCCGACACTAGAACAATCTCGCACTCCCGAATCATGCTCAAAGCTAATATTGAAAACATCCTTCTTCTTACCTCAGCCTCATCTAGCGCACTAGCCCAGAAATATTCAATATTTGATTTATGTCTGAACTCCTCTGACAATATCCATTTGATATTCCTGTGAGGATCATAATACTATCTGTTGGTGTGGTAAGAAAGGTGGAAAAACTAAAGCTCATTTTTAGCTTCCTTGGCTACCTACAGTGAAGGACACACTTCATCTGAATTTCCCATGATGTTCAGGAAGTCAAGTCCTTTCTTCTTTTTCTTCTGAATCTTATCATAGGCAATGAGTTTCCTAGATATTTCTAACATCAAAATCATGTTCGTAGGGTATCTGAGAAATCTATATGGATATAAGAAAAACCCTTGCAACCTAATGTAAGTAAATTTTGAAAATTGGATAAACCAACACCTGTACCTTTCTATCAACTCTTGAGCTTCCTTTGATATCCTGTGATGAGTTCTTTGTTGAAGTGATCTTGTTACGTGCATGGTGAAGGCATCATTGACTCTCTTGTAGTTAGATGTGCTCGTCAAGTGCAACTGCGAACAAGCCTCATGAATCTTGAACTGCTGAGAGCCACACCCAATAGGCTCCTTGTATGATATTCCCCTGTACTTCATCATACGAGCCAACATGTAGATGATGCATGAGCCCATATAGAATGTTTTTGTTCCTTCTTAAAATCTGGAGCTGCTCGTACAAATTATCATTGATCAACACCGCCCAATTAATATGCTCCTTGCCTTCCAGCACAAGGTTGATATAGTAGAACATCCATGGCTCAAAGATGAATGCTTGAGAACATCCGCAAACTCTGTTAAGCATCATGATCAAATCACAATACTCCTGTTTCAGATCATCTGATATTATTTGCTTCAAAAACTTTGTGCGAGTGGTCTTAGGCTTGTTCCTCCAGCAAGAGTTAATCATATCGGCACATCTTTCAAATGTTGAAGCATACATCCGCTTAGCACATTCTCTCATATTGTAGATCATCTTCTCATGTGAAGGAATTCCAAATGCTTCACCAATAGCTATAGGTGTGAGGTTGGCGAACAACTTTCAATCTAGTGAAGTGATAGTCCTGTGCTCTAGGTTGTAACAATTAGCACACTCCATGATCAATTCCGGGCACTAAATGGCTGGTGGAAAACCAGTAGCTACATATAATCCACTCCTGACAATATTATGTGAAGTAATCGATGGATGATGCCCCCCTACTCCCATTATTTGACTTTTGAAAGCTTCCATGTTGAAAGATCCCAAGTTCATGTCAGCCAACTCGCTTAACTTCGAAGAGAATTTTGACTCTAGCAGGAAGACTTGCTCAAATTTTTGATAACAACCTACTTGGACGCATTTTCCTTGCAAGATTCAGCATTGTTCTCCTTTCCAGTGGCTCTTACTTCAGCCATTCTATGAAAACGAAAGATAGTCATCGGCATTTAACTTAGAAAAATAAAATCTCATTGGGGCTGCCAGCAAACTTTCAAAAATGAGAAGCTTCAGCACTGAATTTCATCTTCAAACCTCAACACTCCCTATCGAAACTTTGAAATTTCAACACTTAGAGATCTTATTTGCAACAATACAACCTCAACACTTCAAAGAAAAATCAACCCAAGCCTGCTTCCACACTTCTTAGTGTCAAACTTATTCCTCTTCAAAGCTCAACTTCGAATTTCTCTCAACACCAAGATCTTTCAGCTCAAGTTGAACTTGCTAGCTGATGGAGAAAAATGAATAAACTCATAGCTCATATAACCAAGTCGAATTCTAGAATAAGCCAATTTTAGCCAGTTCATTAAATTTCCACTACTTCACTGCAGGAATTTGAATTTCCCTCCTCTGGTAGCTGCAATACTTGGCACCTAGCGTCCAAAATATTTTGACCTTTTATAATTTCAAGAAGATTCATCTCTACTTGGCGTACTTCACTAGCATTTTTAAATCATCTTTTGAATATATTAACTTCAAATGCATCCCTCCTTAAGAAATTCATCTCACCAGCTGAGGCTCTGACATTTGATATTATCCATCTCTGGCTTGAGAAGATTATTCTCATGAAGAATTTAATCAAACTCATCTAGGCAGCTAATTTCAAATTCATTAGTCAAGGCATTTTATCTTCAACAACATCCTTTCATTCCTTGCCTTAGAAATTTTTAAAAAATTTCCTTAGGAAATTCATCGATCAAGTGCCCATCAAAAATCTTCATCCCAAAATTTTTGGGGAGGTGTTGAGAATTTTAAAATCCACTCCTTTTCGAAGATGTTTGATACCTAGAAGAAAATTTCCTTCAGAAAGTGTCGAATTCATGGGTCTACGAACAAAGGGGTTCATTTAATTTTTGAATTTTAACCTTAGAAAAATGTTTTTCCATCAAATTTATTCTCATTCTTCATCTCTGAGCGTATTTCCTTGTTTGGCCTTGAAAATATTTTTCAATCCCATGAAGCTGGAGTATTCTAACTCATCCTTGCCAATTTTATCCATGCCCCAATGAATTTCATCACCTCACTCAAACTTGGGCGTATTTTCCTAAGGGAGGAATTTTGTGCCTTAGAAAAAATTTATTATCTCCATGAGCATGGGCGCATATAGGGGGTCTAGGAGGAATTTTGAACACTTTATGTAATTTTTTTTCTCCCACCATCTTTCGCCAGTCATGGCGCATTTCACTTGGGGTGGAGGAATTTCAACAATACTTAGCACATCACCTTCAGTACCCTTGGGCGCATTTAGCATATTAAGGAGGATTTAACTTCCAACGCCTTACTCACTTTTCTCTCACACCTCTAGAGATGGGCACTTATAGGACCCCAAGGAGGAATTTAAACACTTAGCATATTTTTCACAAAGCTAACACCTAGCAAGTTGGGCGCATATGGGACCCCAAGGAGGAATTTAACACTTTTGTCTTTTTCCTAGCTCTCTTGGGCGCATTTGGCATGGCATGGAGGAATAAAAACTTAGCACATGTCTTAGCTTCATCTTGGACTTGGGCACATTTCGTGTGCTAAGGGGGAACTTAACACTTAGCAACTTTTCCAACACCCTTATAGCTTAGCAAGTTGGGCGCATTTAGAGACCCCTGCAGGATTTTCACACTTAGAAACTTTTTTATCCACCTATCAAGTTGGACGCATTTGGCATGTCAAGCAGGAACTAATGCCTTAACATGTTTCCTTGATGCCTCTTGAGATGGGTACATTTGGGGGTAGGAGGAGGAAGTTTCCAAACACTTAGAATTTTTTTCATCACCACCTTGAGATGAGGGCACATTTAGGGGGTCAAGGAGGAATAAGCCAACACTTAGAAAATTTTCCTTCACACATGCTGGAGATGGGCACATTTTGGGGTAGGAGCAGGAATTTCAATGCCTTAGAATTTTTTTCATCACCACCTTGAGATGAGGGCGCATTTAGGGGGTCAAGGAGGAATAAGCCAACACTTAGAATATTTTCCTTCACACATGCTGGAGATGGGCGCATTTTGGGGTAGGAGTAGGAATTATCAACACTTGAAATTTTCCATCCTTTTGCTAGCTTCACCTTGGGTGCATTTGAAAGGGGGTGAAGGAAATTTCTCATACTTAGGCATTTCTCTGGCTTGCTCGCTCTTGATTTACTATATTTAGTAAGCCCTTTGATTTTCATACCCCTGAAGCTTGGATTGATATGAAATTTCAACCACAGGATCTTCATGACCAAGTTGATTTGTTCACACTATCATCTCGTGTTGACTTGCTATTTATAGCATGTTTCTAGAGGTGTTTTACTATTTATAGCAACTTCCTGATTTTGAGACTTCCACAACTCTGTTTAACTTGAAATCTAAATGACGTGATCCTCATGGGATGACTTGCCTGTTCACACTAGTGCCTGCTGCTGACTTACTATTTATAGCCTATTTTCAGGAATGGCTTACTATAAATAGTAAGTGCTCAAATTGCCTTCAAATTTTACTAATGGAATCCCTGAAAGATATTGATTGTAGTGGGATACTTCAATTTTTAGAGATTTTGGCGTTTGACCCCTCATTTTGGGTCTCGAAGCTAGAAACCCTAATCTGACTTGCATTTCGATCAAATGATCTTCGTTTGACCCCATTTCTATTGCACTTTGCTTTGTTCGTGATACTAAGGTGTTGGGAAGCTGCTAGAGTGATCCTATTAAAAATAGTAAGTCCCTGAAAAAGTGACCAACTCCACTTGCATGTCACATCATTGCATAGCTCTTGAAAAACCCATAAAGAATAACCTGACATGCACTGAAAAGTCTTGCATGCAAACCCTAAAAATAGCCTGTGAAGACTACTCCTAAAAAAGGTCCTGATCTTGGTTTGCATGTTACACCATTGTGAAGCTTTCAAAAAATCCACAAAGAATATCCAGACATGCATAGAAAATTCCAACATGTAAACCCTAAAAATAGCCTTCAAAGGCTGAGTGTTGAAAGTCATCATCTCATCTTGCATGTTATATCATCGTGTAGGTCTCAGAAAACCTAAAAATATTCTCTAGACATGCATTGAAAAACTTTGCATGTAAACCCTAAAAATCAACTCCTGAAGGTGATACTTGCTAAAAATAGAAAGTTGTATGTTTCATCTCAAAACTTGCAAGCAAAAGCTTGGCGTGCTCTGGATGCAGTGTAACGATCAAAACTTCAAAAGTGTTGAGAAAAATGTCCCAAATTAGGTACTTACTAAAAATAGTAAGTTGTCATAATTCAATCAAATTTTGTTGGGCCTATTGACTGTAATGCCAAACTCAGATTTCAATTTATTCACTCCATTTGGCTTCAAACTGGTCGGAAGACCCAAAACCCTAATTCTTAGACTTAGCCAAAATTTCACGTTTAAGCTCAACGATTGGCACATCCGTGGGAAGGCAGACAATAGAAAGAGAGAGAGAGAGAACCAAAGCAAAAAGACGAGGAACAGAGCAAAAACAAGTATCAACTTTAATAAGAGTGTTATGCGAAGAAGGGGCAATGGAAAGGGAATCAACAAAGTAAAATATATTAATCTAGCTAAGTTTCCTTAAAACCATCTCTTGAGTTGGACCAAGTGAACCAATGATGGAAATGAGAATCTATTTTTTCTACAATGGGATCTAAAACTCTCATAGTATTCCTTGTCAGGATCCAAGCATCAAATTATTTTTGGGAAAGTTTATGAGGGATGAACTAGCTTCTATCATAGTGATTTTCCACCATGTTGAAATTACCTCCCCAAACCCATTCAACCATGGGGAGGTCATCAACCATCCATTCCCGAAGTTTGATTTGAGAGGTGAAATCATTGGGAGCATAGATGGAGCAAAAACAAATGGATCTTCTTTGGAGAAATAATAAGCACCACATGCAATTATTATTGGGATAAAATCCTGAAGAAATGATAAACTTGGCTAACCAAGGTGCAATTCCTAACACTGCACCTCCACTTCCAACACTATGAAGAGTGGTTTTAAACTAGCAATCCCTCCATAAGGATTGAAGAGCAAGTTGGAGGCAAGATTTTGTAATTTTGACTTGTTAGAAGAAAATTAAATGTGGCTTGTGAAGTTGCAAAGCTTTCCAGACATGAACTTTTATTGAGGGGGTAGATAAACTCCTAACATTCCATGACATGACATAAAACTTCATTGAATTTGAGGTATAGAGCCCATATCCTTCGAGTCTAGAAATTTGAATTGATTCTCCCTTAAACAGTATTGTTGTGGAAGTGGAATTAATGCCCTAGAGAGGTCCTCACTAGGGGATCTAGACCATTGTTTGAGAGGTCTTAGAGAGGTAGATCTAGCTTTAGGAGCAATAGGTTGATTGTAATGTCCTCTTTTAGGTCCTAAACTTTTATGTGGCCATTAGCCTATTTTCGGAGTCTCGTAGGCTACTTAATGGAATTTATAGGGTTTCCAAGATTCTTGAAGGTTTCTTGTTAGATTTTCAGGAGGTTGTTGTAGGAGTTAGCCATAGGGTTTTTTGGGGTTTTTAGATCCTTGGTGGGAAGTCACTACTATTTTTAGTAGTGTTCATTTTTAGTAAGTCACAATTGCATCTCAGAATGTGCTTATTTTGAGTTTGGACACACTTACTATTTTTAGAAATATGCTATTTTAGCAAGTGCTATTTATGACAGTGGTATTGGTAGCAGTCAGTGCAGGGTTACTATTTCTGGCAGTGGTGGTTGTTGCAATTGTTGGCATCTTGATATTTTTAGCAGTTGGAAAAAATAACCCTTACCTTGCTATATTAATATTAAGTTTCTTGATATTAGTTCATAGTGTTAAAAAATGGAAACACTACTTAATGGGGAAAGAAACTGTAATCCACACAGATCACTAGCCACTTTAGTACTTGCATTCACAGTCTAAACAACAAAAAAGTAGGCACTTTAGGTGGATGGGTTTTCTTCAACGGTTTCATTTGGTAATTAAGTACAAGAAAGATGCCCATAACAAAGTAGTAGATATGTTTTCTAGGCCTCCTATTATGAATTCTTTGATTATCCTTAAAGGTAGTTCCATGGTACATGAATTTTTTTAGGAACAATATGCTAACGATGAAGACTTTAAGGAAATCTATTCAACTCTAATTGTAGGAAAACATGTAGAAGAGAAATATTATTGTGTGCAAGATAAATTGTTGTATCACTTGGGAAAGTTATGTATTATGAAAGATGAACAAGCACAAGTAATTAGAGAAGCACACACCTCATTGATTGCAGGACATTTTGGGGTAAGCAAGACAATCACTCAGCTGCAAAAGTATTGTTACTGGCCTCGTATGCAAGAAACTATAACTAAGTATATTAGAGGTTGTCTCATGTGTGCAACAAGTAAGCCTAGTAATAGGCAATTGGGGTTGTACACACCTCTACCTGTACCATCCCACCATGGGAAAGTGTGTTAATGGATTTTGTCAGGGGGTTACCTATGTCTAGGAAGGGACATGATTATCTGTATGTAGTAGTTGATTGGTTCAAAAAAATGTGTATTATAATTCCTTGTAAGAAATAGGTCACTGCTAAACTGACAGCTTAGATGTACTTTCAATTTGTATGGGTCCATTTTGGGTTACCTACTTCTATTGTATCGGATTGAGATTCTTGATTCTTGGGAAAATTTTGGTCAGCTTGTGGGGACTCATGGACAGGAAACTGAAGAAGAGTACAACCTTCCATCCGCAGACCAACTAACAAACAAAGGTAGTAAACAGGATAGTTGTGCATTTGCTTAGAGGTTACTATAGCAAACATCCCAAGTTGTGGGATGAGAGTCTTCATTATTTGCAGCATGCTTACAACCATGTGGCACACTCTTCTACAAAGAGGTATCCTTTTGAGACATGCTTCGGTTATGTGCCTAAAACATCGATGGACTTTGATTTTGGGAAGGACAATGTTGAAGATGGATGCCATGATTCAGAGAAGGCTTTAAATTTCATCTAGAAATTCAAAGCAATTCATCAGGTAGTGGAAGCACATTTGGAGAAGATCCAAGCCAAATACAAGGCTCAACATGATAAGCATCACATCAATCACCATTTCCAAGTTGGAGATAGAGTTTGGTTACATATCAGCAAGGAAAGAATGCAAGGCGAAGGAAGGAAGCTCAAGTTGATTCGGTATGGTCCCTTTGAAATATTGGAAAAGATTGGAACCATCGCCTTCCACCTTAATCTTCCTCCATACATGCACATTTATTCAGTTGTCAATGTTGAGAATTTGAAGTTGTACAAGACTCCAATGATACTGGATGAAGACATAGACATTCAGGTTCCATCAGTTGATGATCTTTCACCAGAGTACATGTCAGAGTTACCAAAGGATGTCATCTTAGATAGAAAAGTTAAGACTTCACGAAGAGGAGTTGTTGAATACCTCAAAGTGGGACTGAAGGGGATGAATCCAAGCAAGGAAAAATGGATGGAGATTGGTAAAGTGAGGGAAATCTACCCTCACCTACTTTTTGAGTAATCAAGCTTTCAGAGGTCCAAAAGCTCTCTAGTGGGGAGGACTGATTCAGGGGAATACTTTTTCAGTGAAAATTGAAGTGTCCCCAATGCTCCAGAATTCAATGCCATCAAAAAGAGCTCAAAATCCTAATTCCAATGCAACTCGAATGGGGTCGAAAGGAGCCTGTATGCTATAGTTATGGTCGATCAACCTTTGGTCAAACTGGTACCTAAGGCTGTTAGAAAAGCAAAAAAATGGTCAACTCAAAATCAGTCAAAATTGGCACCAAGTCGAAGAGCTCATCGAGACCTTTCCAATGGCATTCATTTTGTCAAATTCTGAGTTCATACATCCAAGATATAGAAAATCAAAGTTGCAATTGACTAGGCTGGACCAGTGGTACAACTGATGATGTCAGCATGATGACTCAACAATCCGTATAGTACGGACGATGATGTGGACCAATTGGGAGCTGACACATGGCAGGTTGTACAACTATACAAATGACGTGGTAGGCATAGGTGGCAACTGACATGGAATATGGTGGATGACTGGATAGGTGACGTGGCACTGACGAGGCAGTTGATGAAGCAGTACTGGTGAATTAGAGGTACCATATGTCACCCCCTTATCCTTCCTTCGGTCGCGAGAATATCTCACCAAAATCACCAAAATTATAGCTGAGGGGATTCGATCCCCCCACCTCACAAATACACGCCAGCCACCATGCCATTACACCCACGCGCCAGCCTATAAAATGCGACGAGTTTGTTTTGTTCAATTGAAAGTGTGCCATCCATTTAAAAAAGGAAGGGGACAAGGGTTGACCACCTGACCTCCCCGCCCCCAATATAGTCTACCACCATTGTGCCACCGTGTAGCTTGGCAAGGATTTTAGGCTCAGTTTTATTTTATCAGTATTAAAAGCCTGAAATATATTAAAAACAAAATATTTAACCCCTTTAGTTAAAATAACATATTAACCCTTGAACTATAAAAACAAAAAACAATTAAAAGAAGCCCGAGAATACAAAATTGAAGGGGCTTAAAATAATTTCATTATTTTTATGGTTTTAAGGGGAAGATTTTATTGTTTTAGTTGTAAAATAAGGGGATATGTTTGTTTCCCAAAATCATTTGGTTTTAGGCCAAATTAGGCCAATTCTATGAATAAAAAAGGGAGGAATTAGGCCTTAGGGGGGCATTCAAAAATCAAGCAAGTAATGACGCTGGGAGAATTAGATTGAAGACTTGAAGCCATTCCTATATGTTGAAGGAACTTTATGTCGTCGAAGTGTTGGAAGGGAATGGATCCGTTTTGCAATTGTAACCTTATTCTTTGAGCATAATAGGATTGGTCACTCTATTAGAGAGGGACCCAGAGACATAGCCTTTTGGCGAGCTTTGTTATCAATTACGTTTTGTCTTCTATCTCTTTCTCTCTTTCATTTTGTTTATCACCTTATTATGCTATGTTGTTCAAGTATTTTTGTTATGTTAATTCCATTTGTAAAGCTTGAATCAATCGTTGTAATAGTTAAGCATTCATTAGAAATTGTCATAGATCCTACTTCACATCAAATGTGAAGAAGTGGAATTTAGAATGGGATAAAGAAATGGTAGAGTTGAGAATAGATTTAGAGAAGTGTAAGTAGTGGCTTGAGGAAAGAAGCCAAGAATATGGTTGGGGTTGGCCATTGAAAAAGAAGTTGAAGTGGCCTATGCAAACAATTGTCAAGAAAAGAAGAGGGTAGAATATGGTCACCTTGAAAGAAGAAGAAGCATTGTTGCATCGTGAAGTGAACATGGAAGTAGATTCTGAAGAAAAGAAAAAGAAGAAGAAAATGGAAGATGGAAAGAAAAATGTCGGTCAGGAGTATGCAAGAGAATCTATGAAGAAAAAAAAAGATGATGTAATTGAAGATGAAGAAACAAAAGTATTGACTGATGAGATACCAAAGGAAACGTAGATTGACATACCTTCAAGAATATCTTGGAAGAAGCTTGAGGAAATTACATGCAAGGTAAATGGTAAGAAAGTTGTTTCCAATGATTTTAGTAACTTGATGCTTTTGAATCTTTGAATAACATTGTTGATGAGAAGAGTTTAAAAGAAGAAGATAAAAAGAATATATA
The DNA here is from genome assembly GCA_007258455.2 of Sequoia sempervirens. Taxonomy (NCBI): domain Eukaryota; kingdom Viridiplantae; phylum Streptophyta; class Pinopsida; order Cupressales; family Cupressaceae; genus Sequoia; species Sequoia sempervirens. The sequence continues at coordinate 38,981 of VDFB02043006.1, forward strand.
TGAACAAGAGATGGAGTTTTGGAGGCTTTTAGATGAAAAAGAAATAAGGAGAAGATAGAAAAAGAAAAAGAAAAACAAATGAAAAATGGATTGAACACATGGCAATTATTTCAAAGCGATGTTGGAAGACACAAAAGAAAAGAACATAGAAATGATTTATGGATGGTGACCTCATGTGTAGGAGCACATGCTTTCTTTTGTCTCCTGGGGAGTCTGACACAGGATCCTTTTGTGGTTTTGGTTTTCTTTATTCTTGGTGTTTGTTTGCTTGAGATTTTTGGCTTGTGTTGGTAATGTTTAGCAACTCGTACCCACATGGAGAAAAGACAAACATATTATATATGTTATGTTTTATAAACCTCTCATACCTGCGGCCAAAGAGAGATTTAAATATTTGAAAATTAAAACCTTGGAAACTCATGGTGGAAAGAGGTAGTTATGAATTTAGTTATCTACAAAAACTTATAGGGAAGAAGAGGATGGATCGCTACATTTGGGAGTCTTGGAAAATCTAGTGAGAGGAATGGTTAATGAAAGAAGCTCAAACCAACTGCTAGAGATTGATGGGTTGTGAGAAAACGTTTTGAGTACAAAAAGAAAGAGGAAAACATTGGTGGAGGGTTGGTTGTGCAATCAAGATCATTTGTATTAAAGTCGCTACTTGTAGATAGTGTGATAAAAATTTGGGAGAGAAGTTGAGCCAAGAAGAAGGCATATAAAAAATGTTTTCTGTGGAAGTTATATTCTTGTGAAAAGTCTTGGAGAGTAGATCGATTAGGGAGGATTCAACCAACAAAGAAAGAAATCAATTCCTAGGAGAATCGACTCATTATATTTAGTTTTATGATTGTTTAATGCAAATTTCAAACCTTGGTGTCTCTATTTGACTCAATAAAGCTTTTTTTCATGTTCAGTTGCTTATTAAATTAGTTTCCTATTACATGTGGTGAGGGAAGTGATTTGAATCTATTTCTTGAATGAGTAATAAATTTGGAAGGTTATTTTCGCCCTTATATTTGCATTGGTCAAGCCGGTTGAACCAACATTTTGTAGGAATATTTCATTGAAATTGAGTAATTGTTGTATATTTTCTATCGCTATTTATACTGCAGATTGTCTGAGTTTAAACAAGGTTTCCATCATTTTGGTATCAAATCCTAAAAGGTTTGTGAAGAGGAAGATGGTTATGTTCATGGGATTGTGGACATGTATGTGTGTGTGAAATTTTTGACAGGTTAAAAAGAACCTAGGTACCAAGAGATTGGGCGAAGGAAAATGGGAGAATCCCTAGGTGAGGTATCAAGATGCCAAGCATAAAAATCACAAGATGCAACTGTATGCCATCAAAGAAAGCCTCAAGCAGAATAGTGAAATGAAGAATAATGTGAAGAAGCATAATTTAGAATGGGATAAAGAAACAAAAGAGTTGAGAAGAGATTTAAAGATGTGCAAGCAGTGGCTTGAGGAATGAAGCAAAGAATATGGTTGGGGTTCCAACCATTGAAAAAGAAGTTGAAGTGGCCTGTGTAGATGATTTTCAAGAAAAGAAGAGGGAAAAATATGGCTGCCTTGAAAGAAGAAAAATTATTTCCACATCATGAAGTTGACATGGAAGTAGAGTCTGAAGAAAAGAAAAAGAAGAAAATGGAAGATGGAAAGCACAATGCTAGCCAAAAGTATGCAAGAGAATCTGTGAAGAAAAACAAAGATGATGTAAATGAAGATGAAGAAACAAAAGTATTGACTGATGAGATTCCAAAGGAAACACAAATTGACATACCTTTAGGAATAGCTTGGAAGAAGATTGAGGAGAGCACATGCAAGGTAAATGGTAAGCAAGTTGTTTTTGATGATTTTAGTAATGATGCTTTTGAGTCTTTGAATAACATTGTTGACAAGAAGAGTTTAAAAAAAGAAGATGAAAAGGATATATATGAACGTGAGATGGAGTTTTGGAGGCTTGTAGATGAAAAAGACATAAGAAGGAGAAGATACAAAAAGAAAAAGGAAAACAAACAAACACAGATTGAACACATGGCAACTATTCCAGTGCGATGTTGGAAGACGTGAAAGAAAATAATAGAGAAATAATTTATGGATGACAACCTCATATGTAGGAGCACATGCTTTCTTTTATCTCCTGGGGACTCTGACACATGATCCTTTTGTGGTTTTGGTTTTCTTTATTCATGGTGTTTGTTTGCTTGAGATTTTTGGCTTGTGTTAGTAATGTTTAGCAACTTGTACCCACGTGGAGAAAAGACATACATATTATAGATATTATATTTTATAAGCCTCTCATACCTATAGCCAAAGGTAGATCTAAATATTTGAAAATTAAAACCTTGTGGTGGAAAGAGCCAATTATGAATTTAGTTATCTACAATAGTTTTTGGGGAAGAAGAGGATGGATCGCCACATTTGGAAATCTTGGAAAAGCTAGTGAGAGGGATGGTTATTGAAAGAAGCCTAAACCAACTGCCAGAGATTGATGGGTTGTCAAAAAACATTTTAAGTGTAGCAAGAAAGAGGAAAACATTGGTGGAGGGTTGGTCGTATGATCAAGATCATTTATATTAAAGGTGTTGCTTGTAGAAAGTACGATCAATGTTTGGGAGAGAAGTTGAGCCAAGAAGAAGGCATTTAGAAACCATTTTGTGTGGAAGTTGTTTGCCTATGAAAATTCTTGGAGAGCAGACCGATTGGGGAGGAGTAAGCCAACAAAGAAAGAAATTGATTCCTGGGAGAATCGACTCATTGTATTCAGTTTTATGATTGTTCAATGCAAATTTTAAACCTTAGTGTCTCTATTTGACTCGATGGAGTTTGTTTTTCATGTTTAGTTGCTTATTAAATTAGTTTCCTGTTACATGTGGTGAGGGAAGTAATTTGAATCTATTGCTTGAATGAGTAATGAATTTGGAAGGTTCCAGTCACCTTTATATTTGCATTGGTCAAGTTGTTCGAACTAGCATTTTGTAGGAAGATTTCATTGAAATTGAGTAACTATTGCATATTTTCTATCTCTATTTATATTGTAGATTGTTTGAGTTTAAAAAAGGTTCCCATCGGTTATATAGTGAAGGGTGCACTTTATAGAGCCAAAATCAAAGTGTAAAATACACTCATAAGCATGCATTTAGAAAGGAATACTCATCCAAATTCAAGTCTAGAGTTCCCATTTTGAGTTTCATACCTCTGTGAAGATAAATTGAATCCATCACATGTGCATCTCATAGTGGAGATCTATTGTATTTAATTTTATATTGACAAGGACATGTGTAAATGAGAAGTGTGGACCTCAACAAAGGAGTGAATTAAAAATGTAAACATTAAAAAAATATGTGTGACTTACTTGTCTAGGGAATGTCGAAATCAAGTTATTAGATGTGCATCTAAGGTATAAGTAAAACCTCAGCCAAGAGATTATTCAAATCTGGTTACTAGGTATGCGTCTAAGCTATAGGTATGCACGTCATCAAAGGCATATTAAAAAAAACAAATTTTATTTTAACTAATATTCATAGGTGTGCACATGGTGATGAAGTGTGCACCTATACAAACAAAATTAAATGTGCAAGTTCAAAGGTTGTTTTTTAGTGTAAATTGGCTACTATGTTAAAGCTTAAAGCTTGAGTTTATTTGAACTCTATAACCCAAAATTTACACTTTTTTTTTCTTAACATTAGGAAAGTAGAAGTGTACACCTGTGGAAGGGGTTCAAATTGTGAACATAAATTTACAAGCTTTTTTATATGCCATGAGAGGGTTAGCCATGATTTGAAGAAAAAAACCACATGATAATCAATGTCATCCAAAACCACTTATCTAGAAGTATATTTTTAGCCTACACTATTTTTAGCTTTCATAATTATTTTAGCTCTGGTACTATTTTTAGTCAAGAGTCAGCTATTTTTAGATCATTTATCTTTGGATGTCTTGTCATGTAAAAGAGATGTGACTTCTTAGTGGTAGTTCGTAATAATGTTTATTATCAATCTAATTGATGATTGCATGGTTTTAATTATAGTTTTAGTGAGTAAGATTTATAATATTATTTACATTACATACAAGAAGTTAGTTCATATATAGTAGAAGTAGAAATTATTTTTTATTTATTTTCATGCATTAAATTTATAAATATTATAAATAAGTATCATTTACAACAATATTTCTAATGATAATTTTCCTGTCTTCTTTTTGTTAAAATTACTATCTATTGTCAATAGTGGCATGGTGTGATGGTTAAGTTGGCGTGTTGTTGTTATTGCCATCAAGGTTCAAACCCCATTGGAGTGTAATTGTTGAGTGTTTATGTTGAAGATAAAGTCCTTGTTTGTGACCTCACTAGTTCATAGATCTGGGTCAAAAGCATTTACCCCTCTAAATAAAAATAAAAAATTACTAATCCAACCTCACACAATCTAGACAAGATTCAAAGTCTCTCTTTTTTTAATTTTTTAATTAAAAAATTAATGTATTTTCCAAACATCCTTCTTTCCTTGATTATAATCACATGCATGGGGTACTATCAAGTCACTAAATAATTTCGCCCTCTTAGGATCCATCGGGACATTAAATTTATCCTTGGAATCCCCATGAGTCTATTATTATGTGTCTCTTCTATCCTTTGTCTTTTAACATGCCTATATTCTTCTTCTTCCCTACAAGAGAAAAATTAAATACAATTTGAACAAAACTTTTTCCTCTTAAGCTCACCAGCAAGCCTGAAATTTGATGGTCTATTTGACTGTTTTTCCAATTTTAGACTGTATATTACAACTTTAAAATTTATTAAACTGTATAGTTGACTTGCTATAATCTTATTAAACCATAAAAAAATATTATAGGCAAAATATAATATAGTATTTTAATTTATAGTATATATCATTTTATAATGTTTATTATAAAAAAGACAAATTAATTTAGAATATTTTTCAATATTTTTTAATATGGATTTAGAAACTTTTGACATTTTTACTAATAGTTATCATTGTTTTATATTAATATATATGATTTATAATATTTATTATAAAAATATATATTAATTTAGAATATTTTCAAAATAAAATATAATTGTTTTTAACTTTTAGAATATTTTTAACAAGATTTATTTTTAATATAAATTTAGAAAGATGAACACCGGGAAAATCGGAAAAAGGGGGACGATGGCGCATGTGCTCTGCTGCGGAGCTAGGGCACCCGTGCCCTAGCTCGAGATCTTTTCTTTTTGCATCTGCGCGTTCTAGGGAGGGTGTTTGGTGTTCTTGGGGGCGGACGACTAATCTCTGGTGTGTACTAGTGTTTGGGGAGGTTGACTGGCGCGATTCCCTGCTGCCTGTGCCGACTGGTGTTTTCGGGGTGTGGCTTCATGCGCATGGGAGTTTGTATTCGGGCGAGCTGGTGGCTCTGTGGCTGGGTATTGAGCGATCCCGTGGTGGTAAGGGGGGTTCGGGGGTTGTAGAAGGTTCCTTCTGGTGTTGGTAATCTCCCTTTTGTCTAGTGCGAGTGTGGGAGGGCTGGAGTGGCCGGTATTGCGGAGTTCGGGAGGTGGAAGTGACAGGGGTTGCGGCCCTTTATTTCTCTCTGTGGGTTTATGATCTGGAGTAGGGATTGATGGCTTCTTCCAAGGGAGAGGTCTCTGGGGTTACCCCTGATTCGAGTGTTCACGCAACAATTTGCTCGATGTCCCCAAAGAATGGGATGTCAACATTTAATAACAATCTTTTTACTACAGACTCTGGGACGGATAGTGCAGGATTGTCCTCTGGTACACGGATCACAAAGGTTAATGGCTGTTTAGAGCGGTGCAAGGTGAGACCGAAATTTGTTGTTCCGCCTGATCTGATTGCTGAAGATATTGATTACTACTCAAACCATTCCTTATATTGCAAATTTTTGGGGTTGAGGGTATCACTCCAGTTTTTGGAGACTTGGGCTCAGAGAACGTGGGAGCCGGTGGGAGAAATGGAGATAATGTTGTTGGCTAACAATTACTTCATGGTTACTTTTAACTGCATAGCCGATCGTAACAGGGTGTTTGAGGGAGGCCCTTATTTTTATAATAAGGTGGGGTTGTTTATCAAGCCGTGGCATGCAGGATTTAACCCTGCAGAGGAGCTTCCAAACCGCGTCCCCGTGTGGGTTTGATTACCTCGACTCCTAGTGGAATGCTGTCGGGAGGATGTGTTGCTCTTGTTGGCTTCGCTGCTTGGAAAACCAGTTGGAGCTTCGTCACAGACCTTGGGGAAAAAGGTAATGACTTTTGCAAGAATTTGTGTTGAAATTGACCTAAGTAGGCCTCTGCCGGATGCAATAGATATGTGTGCGGGTTCTTACTCTTGGGTGCAGCAATTGGACTACGAGACCCTTCCTTTCCGATGCAGGCTCTGTCGTGAATATGGCCATTTGCTAAGAAAGTGTCCAAGATACAAGTCGGTGGATCCCCAGCCTTCTCAGCCTTCTCGGGAGCCTCCCAGGGCGGATAAGGAGAAGGGTAGCGGTCCTATTGCGGAGGAAGCTAATGATGGTTTTGTTCCTGTCAAGGCTCGAAGTAAGAACAGGGGGCAAAAGAGACCTTTCAGAGAAAGGCAAGAAGAGAGCACTTTTAACAGGTTCGAGGTTTTGGATGACCTGTGTCACCAGGAAGTTAATCCAGGTTTGGTAAACTTGGAGCAGGGGATTGAGGGGTTTGCTCAAGAGGGACCTGCTCTCGGTTCTTCTATGGAACCACAACATGATTATGGTGTGCTCACGGATGCCGCTATGCCATCAGAAGGCCTAGAGGCTTCGGTGTCTTTGGCTGTTATTCCAGCAGTGGGGGAGGGTTCCTCTCCTCTTGGGCGAAGTGCAGATCTGGAGTCTGCTAAGAAGTCTAAGCCTCCAAAACTGGGTATTTTGCAAAAAGACATTAAGAAGGGTGGAGCAGAGAAATTTGCTAAACCAGGTAGAAAGAAGGAAGTGGAAAAGATCAAATTGACAGGCGAGAACTTGGTTGAGTCAGGGTCAGTAAGGACTCTGGATGCTCACTTTTCGAGCCCCTTGAAATGATTGTTATTTCATGGAATGTAAGGGGCTTGAACAGCGGCCCTCGACAAAAAGCGGTTCATGATTTAGTTCGGAAGCATGGTCCTGATGTGTTCTTTCTTCAGGAGACTAAGCTATCTGTTGAGAGTATGCTTGACTTGGCACCTAGGTTATGGAGGTGTGGCGAGTGTCAGTGTATTGGTGCTCATGGATCTTCTGGGGGTGTGGCCTGTTTTTGGAACCCTCAGAAAATTCGGCCTCTCTGGTGGGTGTCTTCTAAATCAACTCTGTCTATGATTGCTTCTAGCTTTGAGACAGGGGAGGTTATTCTCTTTTCTGATATTTATGCTCCTATTGATTTCCGGGGTAAGCAAGCTCTGTGGTCTCATATTAGGTTAGTCCGATCTATGGCTCCTTTCCACCCATGGATTATGGCTGGGGACTTCAATGCTATTTGCGAGGTGGCTGAGAAGCGGGGTGGTTCTGGGAGGCTGGAGCCCTCTACTTTGTTGCTTAGGGATAGCATCAATTCTTTAAATCTTGTTGATATCAAGCCTAGTAATGGTCAGTTTACATGGACCAACCGTCGAGTTGGGGATTATTGCATTGCAGAAAGGCTGGATCGCTTTCTGGTTTCTTGTTACTGGGTGGGGGGGATGTGGTCTTCACGCTCTGAGATCTTGGATTGGAAAGGTTCCGATCATTGGCCTATCAAGCTTGTCATTGATTCACCTTGTGCCCCGCGTACGCCTTCTTTTAGGTTCCAGCTCATGTGGTTGCGTGACCCCTCTCTAAAGGATTATGTGGCTGAATGGTGGAGGAGTGGTAGACTTGTGTATGGGACAGCAATGTATGTTTTTTCCAAGCGTCTCCAACATGTGAAGTATCAGCTTAAGCGTTGGAACTATCAGTGCTTTGGGAATGTCTTCCATGAAAAGGCAGTGGCTCAGGGAGAATTGGATAGTATCACGAGGAGGTTAAGGGAGGTTGGAGTGACGCCTGAGCTTCTTCAGGCTGAAGCGCAAGCTGTGAGAACCTTGGAGGAATGGGAGTTGAGGGAAGAGATATATTGGAAACAAAAGGCTCGAATAGTTTGGTTGCAGGAAGGGGATAAAAATACGTCTTTTTTCTTCAATTCGGTGAAAGCACGGAGGCATGGGAATTCTATCTCTAGTCTTGTGAGTGATGGGGGAGAATATTTGTCTTCCTTCCCTGAAATTTCTAATGAGGTTCGACAATATTTTGCTTCTCTCTTTAGGGAGGACTCGCAAGGGGGGTCGCCTGAGGAGGATCAAGTTCTCTCTTGTATTCCGCATCTTGTGTCTAGGGAGCTGAACCAACAGCTCATGAACGATATCACATTGGAAGAACTTGAAGGAATTGTTTTCCAGATGCAGAAGGGGAAGGCGCCAGGGCCTGATGGCTTCCCAATCGAGTTTTTTCAAGAATTTTGGGACATTATCAATTTGGATCTCCTGGAGGTTGTGCAAGAATCTCAAAGGAACAAGCAGATGCTAAGGGCCTTAAATTCTACTTTCCTTGCGCTTATTCCCAAGTGTGAGGGGGCAGATAGGTTAAGCCAATTTCGACCCATTTCTCTCTGCAATGTCATTTATAAAATAATCTCTAAGATAATTGCCGACAGGTTGAAAAAGGGGCTTGAGGAGTTGATTTCTGAAGAACAGAGTGGCTTTGTTGCAGGTAGACAGATTCTGGACGGGATTGTTATTGCAACTGAAGTCATCCATTCAATGGCCAGCTCCAAGGAAAAGGCAATGTTTATCAAATTGGATATGGCGAAGGCTTATGACAGAGTTCGATGGTCCTTCTTATGGAAGGTTCTGGATGCTTTTGGGTTTGCGGCGGAGTGGATTCAATGGGTTAGGAGTTGTGTTACCTCTGTCTCTTTCTCTGTGCTTATTAATGGGAATCATTCTGAGCTATTTGGTGCTTCAAGGGGCCTTCGTCAGGGGGACCCTCTCTCTCCATACTTGTTTATCCTCCTTGCTGAAGGATTGGGGAGGTTGCTTAGAAGGAATGTGGAGGTGGGTAGTATCCAGGGTTGGCAGTGGGGAGGCAATCTACCTCCGCAGTCTCATCTACAATTTGTGGATGATACCGCTCTGATGGGTATGGCTACAATGCGAGAGGCTTCTAATTTGCGTAGGGCATTGGATGTCTACTTGGTTGCCTCAGGTCAACAAATAAATGAGGACAAGTCTTCTATTTTCTTCTTCAACACTTCGTACCCCATTCAGAGAAGGATTGCTCAAACTTTGAGATTTCAGATTGGGACACTTCCTCTGACCTATCTTGGCTTCCCTATTTCGGTGGGTAGATTGCCTCGGGCATCATGGCAGAGCATTTTAGATAAGTTTAGGGCGAAGGTTAATCACTGGACACATCGGTGGCTATCCTTTGCTGGTCGGGTTCAGCTTATCAAGTCTGTGGTTCAGGCTTTGCCCATTTACAGATGCATGCTTCAGGTGGCCCCTTTGGGTTTTGTTAAGGATTTGGATTATGTGACACGACAATTCTTATGGGCGGGTAGCTTGGAGTCTTCCAAATGGAGTTTGGTCAGATGGGAGGTGGTGTGTAGCCCAAAGCAATATGGTGGCCTGGGTCTGCGGCAGATGGCTTTGGTTGGTGTGGCTTTGGCTGCGAAACTGTACTGGAGGTGGTGTAAGGAGCAGGATAAGAGTTGGGCCAAGATTCTCTCTCAGAAGTATCTTCAGGGAATCCCTCAGTTGGAAATGCCTCGTTACCCCCTTCTGGGGAAGGGCTCTGTGATCTGGAGCACTCTTAAGAAAGGGGCTACTCTCATTAAGGATGGTTTATTTTGGATTTGTAAAAAGGGGACCGAGGTTCATTTTTGGTCTGACTCATGGGATGGATATCCCCCCATCATTTCTCAGTTTCCTCACTTGGTAAACCTTTGTCAGAGATTTTGCGAGATTGGGTGGACACGGGTGAGTGACTTTAAGTCATTTTCCTCTCGAGGTCAGTTGGAGGTGGCAGGATGGAAGTCTCCAGATGAATGGCCTGATGTTGGTTTGCCAGAAGAATGTAGTGAGTTGCATAGTATCCTTTCCAGGAGGCGTTGCAGCTCTCTCCAGTATGATGATGTGCTTGCCTGGTCTCCCAATCCTAATGGGGATTACACTGTTGCTTCTGGTTACCAGGAGCTATTATCCCATAGGGTGGAGGGGGATGAAATCCAGTGGTGGAAGAAGATCTGGAACAAGTCTTCCTGGCCAAAATGTAATTGTTTTGTATGGATGTTGGCTTGGAATAAGTGCTTGACCTGGGATAATATTCAGAAGCGTGGCTTTCAGGGTCCCTCGGTATGTGTTTTGTGTGGGGCTAACGAGGAGGACTCGACTCATCTATTTTTTCGCTGCCCTTTCTCCCTCCAGATTTGGCACTTCTGGTGGGGGGTTTGGAGTAGTCCCTGTGTTCATGCTTCCTCGTTGATTGAGTTTTGGCAGAGGTTGGGTAGGCCTCCTTCTATGGCTTCCTTTTTACAGGTGGTGTGGTCGGTGGGCCCTATCTTCATATTGTGGCAGATTTGGTTGGAGAGGAATCGGCGAATATTTCGGGGAGAAAAGAAGTTGGTGCAACAAATTTGGCAGAGAATTTTGGGCATGGTTCAGGAGACGGTGGTGGCTAAGTGTGAGTTAGAATTCCCCTTGGGGAAAAGGGATGCTGAAGTGGCGGAGAGATTGGGGATTCAGGGGCCGTCCTCGGCCTCGGCATGTGTTAAGCGTGGTAAGCATTCGAAGCAGAGAGTTCAAAGGTCTGGATTTTGGCAGCCTCCCCCAATTGGGGTTCTAAAAATCAATACTGATGGTTCCTCCAGAGGCAATCCGGGGCCGGCTGGTATTGGGGGGATTGGTAGGGACTATTCGGGTTCGATGGTTTTCCTTTTTTCAGTTTATGAGGGTGTGCATACTGTCAACTACATGGAAGGGTTGGCAATTCTTTGTGCTTTTGAGAAAGCCTATGAGTTGGGATGGAGAAGGGTTGTTTGTGAATCTGATTCCCAGGTGTTGGTCAATTTACTTATTAAGCAGAAAGTGGAGGATGTCAGTTGGCAGCTGGCTGGGGTGGTGCAACAGATTTTGCGGGTTAGTTCTTTAATGGAGATGGTGACTTTCGTCCATATTCCAAGGGAGTGGAATAGGGCTGCTGATTGCTTGGCGAAATGGGCGTCAGAGTACGCTGAGGGATGGAGAATTGAGGAGTGGGAAATGGTTTCTCCGGCACTTCGTCCTGATTTTGAGAGAATTCTTGCTGAGGACAGGGAGGGGAAAAGTGATGGCTGATGGTGTTGATTGTCTTTTCCTGCTTGGTGGTTTGGATTTTCCTGGGGACTTTGGTCTCTTGCCTTCTTTGTAATGATGTTCTTTGAGTTTCAATAAAATTTTACCCCTTTGTTTTATTTAAATATAAATTTAGAAAAAATTGTTAATTGTTAATTATAACAGTAAATTTAAAAAAATTATTATATTTATTACTAATAGTTATCATTATTTTCTAATTTTTCAAAATATTACATTTATAAAAGATTTTACATAAAAAAATCATAAATTAAACAATTTTTTGGACAATTTATATTTTTCTTAAAATGTCAAATGAAAGACATTTAAATGACCAGACCATCATAAAATTTTCATATGACAGATAGGAGTGACCATCAAATTCTAGACATGCTCACCAGCTAATCCATTCTATTTGCATCTACCTAATGTAACACCCACATGACCACCTCTTTGCTATTGAGAGAATGTGGAAATAATAGATGGCATCTTTTCAGTCAATGTGTGCACCCTTCAAATCCCCGCACTTGGCATACATATTCAATATTTTTGGTTTCCAATGATTTCAACTCTATTTGAATTATACTTGCATAAAAAATTGCCTTCTACAATTGCTTTCTTGTTAATACCTTGACGCTTCTAGTCTATGACAATTTTAAAGCCTCCTCAATTCAGCCTTGATCAAAGAGGACACTAAATCGCCCATTTGAGTTATTTTCAAGATGATTTTCATTGCCATGGATATTTTTCCCCTATTGCTCTTAAAGTCTACAATCATTGATTTTTGGTTCTAAAGGTTAAGATGTTTTGTGTACCATGGCCTTGGACTAGGAGTTTAATAATCTATAGAGCATTTATAGTTGGAAGTTTCAATCTTTGCACGCCATTAACACCCTTCATTACACTGCCAAAAGCATGTATAACTACATCATAGGCTCATGCAGGTAGAGAGGATGTTGTTTGGGGTCAACAAAATTCTTTGGAAGCATGATCACTATAAAATGATAAACAAATGAATGTTAAATTTCTAATGGTGACTGATTTTTGCAACTCTAATATTGTACTGTATCAAAACCTTTATTGCTTTTGATAAAACCTAATCAAGTGTAACATTTTTCTCACATAAATCACAAGATGGAAAAGCTATGATAAATTGGTGCAAAAAACATACAAGGGTTGAGGAAAATGGGTTCAAATCCAACATTTTATTCAGCCAATACTAAACATGATGTAGATATTCAACCATTATAAGTTGGAAAATTTGTCATGATAGAGGAATTTGATGCACAATAATGCATCTCAATTAGACAATTATAATTTGTATACCTCTATAACTTTACTTCAGCATCTCCAAGATATTTCAAACCATACTTCACTAGTCCCTTCAAATATATGAGCAATTTTTTTGTTGTTGTCTGATCCTCCTACCTAGGCTCTACCATGAACTAACTCAAGGTATTTACTACAAAACATATATATGGTCTAGTGTTGACCAAATACATCAAGGAACCTATTAGTTGCTTGTACAATGTGGGTTCAATCACCTCCAAATCTAAAGATATTACACGCTTCATGTTAGTGATCATAGGTGTGGCTACTTACTAAGATTGTGATCATTCTAAATCCTTCTAAAATTATTTTGATCTAGGAAAGGTGGTAAAAGGAACGCACAATCAAATTGGGGTGGTGTTAAAAATATTATCCTACTACACCTAGGATTATGTACAGTAGTGTTGCATCGAGATGGTGACATGGAGTCAAAATGATGATTAAAATTGGATTTGATTCAAAGTTGTAGAATCATGTCTCTATAGAATAATCAAGAACATTCATGAGTATAAGATTATCCAAGGAGGTATCAATTGGGATTGGAGGATCATATAGATATCCCAAAAACCCTTGAACAATAAATAAGAGTGTAAAAGGACACTCAATGTAATCAATGGTGAGACTAACAATAATGGCAACGATGTTAAGGACATGTAGATTCTTGTGTGCCCAATTTTTCTTCTCCATAAAGCCATTTGGTTTGAGAACTAATGCATAGAAATATGGCAAGAGTTTACTCCACGAATAATAATTTAGGATCCCTTCTCTCTAAGACACATAGCTCTAGTTATGCATTGATGCAAAAAATGAGTAGAACTGATAACCAAAACCCATGACAATCAATCAACAAGACCAATTAGGAGGCTCTATCAAAAAAAACAATTATGACACTTTATAGATAGTCCATGTACAATAATATGTCTCTGCCACACCTCGCCCTCCAATTGCTTAATTAAAAGATGTCACCCATACATATACGATGTGAGGCATTTTATAGAATAGCATGATTACAAAGTGTGTTTGATATTAAGAGAATTAAGGAATCAACACAAGTTTGGAGCAAACCCGATTATAATCAAATAAAATTCACCTCATGAAGACATTAAACTCAAAAAGAGCTTTTCAATGTCTATATAAGAAGTTGCAAAATAGATGAATACAAAATCAAAATCAAAATTGTAACCATTTTCTTAAAAATGAACTTTTGAAAATATGCAAAGCTAATATAGTGTTGAACAAACTAATGATCAAATACCTACAACACTAAAGTGACAACTTACAATGTGATGCCTCAGAGTGCTTATACAAATAGATAAGTAGTAGTAGAACACAAATTTTGTGTAATCTCCAAAAAGCTTTGCATTAAATGATAAAAAGAAAAGATCCTATGTAAGATTAAAAATTAACCCCCACAAAAGAAATTCAGTTCACTCTACATATTACAATTTACCTCTATATTTGTGAGAAAAAAAGATTAGAATTTCTTTTTTTGAATGATAAGAAAAAGTCAATTTACACTAAATTATTATAGCCACTTGAGTGTTGAACAAACTAATGATGGAATACCTACAATGCTAAAGTAAAGCTTACAATGTGATATCTCAAAATACTTATATACGAATAGACAAGTAGTAGTAGAACACATGTAATCTTCAAAATATATAAAATTAAAAAATTAATCTCCACAAAAGAAATTTGGATCACTCTATTTTTAAAAAAAATATATTAGAATTTTTTTTTAAATAATAAGAAAAAGTCCTTTACACTAAATTATTATAGCCACTAAAGTGTTTCAACTACATAGGTAATAGATGCCACAGAAAATATGCTTTGGCTATAACGCACTCCAAATCAATGAAGGTACTGAAGCTCCTTTATAAAGCCGCCAAGTGCCAAAAAAGAATTGGCTTAAAGAAATCTGTGGCGGATGTTAAACATGCACTGCAAGCTCGGAAATGACTCTGAATCGTACACATCTGGAAGGAATCCAAAGCTCAAGAGGAGATGGCACACTACAGTTTACGATACCGACTGCAAGCATATTTAATGGACAATTGCCAAAACCCTTACGCGATGACAATGTTTTGCCGCCGGATATGTGTGAGACCACTGCTGGGAGCAACCAAAATTGCCAAGGGTTTTAAATGAGCTGAATATCGCTAGGAGGATATGAGGAGACCCCTGGAACTTAAAAATACTTCAAGCTGCTGTAACCTGGGACTAATGGCTGGGCAGCGAAGAGTAGCTTCCCATAGCAAAGAAGCCGGGCAGAGGTTTTAAGCCCACCACTTTCAATAAAGTGGCGCGCGGGTAATAACCAGGGAATGGCCCCTGTGTGGCGTGCGGGCCCCCCGACACCCTGCCTACCTCAGGGCCGCAGCAGAGCCTGGGGATGAGCCCTGCCGTCCGTATAGGGGCGTAAATTCCTCCGTTTTTAGAAAAAGATCAA
The DNA here is from genome assembly GCA_007258455.2 of Sequoia sempervirens. NCBI lineage: Eukaryota > Viridiplantae > Streptophyta > Pinopsida > Cupressales > Cupressaceae > Sequoia > Sequoia sempervirens. The sequence continues at coordinate 54,104 of VDFB02043006.1, forward strand.
AAGGCGAGCGGTTTGAGACGTTGGTGGCAGAGTTCTGAAGCCCACCACTTCCAATAAAGTTGTGCGCGGCTAGTAGGCAGCCAGGGAATGATCGCCTGTGTGACATGCGGGCCCCTGCCCGACACCCTGCGTACCTCAGGGCCGCAGCAGGGTCTCGTATTGTGCCCTGAGATCTGGTCAAAGGGCCCTAAATTCCTCCCTTTTCTTAAAAAAGATCACCCTTTTCAGTATACAAATCGCATGGCAGCGCTATAAAAATAACTAGACAGAAATTCAGATCGCCCTTTTCAATATACAAAGCAACTTGGCAGCGCTATAGAAATAGCTAGACAAAATTTCTGGAAGTACTGGGAAGAAATCTTTTAAACAGTACTGCATCACTGTTAGAATGGCCTTAGATTGTGTGCTTGTGGTTAAAGTCTATTTTTTGGGGGCCGGTGTCCAGAATTAGCAAATGAACAGTTATTTGTAGAGGTTTGGCATGTTCCCGATGCTATGGTTCTATTTATTTTGAGCTAGCTAAGACAAGTTTTTTTCTTTTCTCTCCTTTTTTTTTTTATAGTTTTTGTATTTTTGTATTTTCATTTTTAGATTACAGAGTGTGGTCCGAAATCTTACTTTGATAAAAATATTTATTTTGAATCAAGAAATATTAGGTAAGACAAGTTTTTCTTTGCAGTTAAATGAGAAATAAAGCACTTGTTATCAATATGAATTGTGGAAATTTAATATCTCTAATTATTATTCTTTTATTGTAATTTTATTTTTTTTTAATATAAAAAAAAATAATTTGAATTTTTAGTATTTGTTAATATCGCAGATAACTATCATAATTCATTTTGGTTAACAAGAGATTAAATTTTGTATCTGTTAACAAATGAAAAACAAGAATTTTTTTATGAGAACTAAAAATTTGTCTTTTACAAAGTTCATATGCACATTTTTTAACAAAAAATATTTTTTAAATGAATTATCTCTATTGCCTAAGAAAGTGTCACCAATGTTTTTAACTGACATGTGATTCTAGAAAAAAATACTTTTAAAATAATAAAAAATTAAAAAATTAAATACATCATGTACTATCTGAAGAAAAAGAATACTTTAAAAATAATAAAATATCGCATCTATTTTAGTATGCAGGTTTTCCACCCCATACAGTCCACTATTCCAAATTCGAATAATTTCTTCTTGTTATTTCATAAGTTTGGTTTTGTGCATTGATATTAAGGTTATTGAGGATGAGTTGATGATTGTGGAGTCATGAGTATTCATTGTGCATATGCATCCCATTCAACTCTAACCTTGTTTTTCGAGGCGTACATGATGGGTTTGTCAGCCTATTGGACTCATTCAACGCTTTTTCTCTTTTGTCTATGAATGGTGTTTTGGGAGTGAACAAAAAAAATCTCACAAGTCAACTGGACAAGGGTAAAAGAATTCTTTTCAAGATGGAAAAACTGATTTAGAGCCCAGAATCTTGCATTACAAAGTCTAGAATTAAATTCCCATTTGCAACACTTCTTCTGCTATATGTCTTGAGGCTTTGTTTTATTTTCAAGTTTGCTTATTATGCTCTTTCTTTTCCTTTTTCCTTTTTCTTTTTGCTCTTTTATTCATTTCTAGTAGGATAAGTGTTGAAAGAATTCAAGTTATTCTTTCGTCAAAGCCCTAGTTGGGAGCAGATTGGTGTGCTTGCATTTTGCAAATAATGAGACTATTTTCAAATTAAGGCAATTTAAATAAGGGTAGAATTGATTTGAAATTTTTTCGAAGTGTTAAGGTAAATAAAATTTAAATGGAAATAAGGTGAAAGATCAAAGAATGAGCAGAGAAAATATGCTTACGTTTTTAGGTCCAAAATTGATATGTTGTTAGGAGAATTACTTTCCTTTTGTCCAGCACTGCAAGAAGTTTTGATTGGTACCAAAAAAAATATATAGATGAGCATCCTCAATAGAACCAACAAAATAACTCTATTTGGACTCTTTAAGCATGCATTCATCTGATTGTTCTTAAGTCTAAAATCTATCTTAAAATATTAAATCAATGACCAATGAATTCAATCACAAATTAGAAGCTCTGGCAAGTAGCTAGCAAAAAAATATAAAATACAAAGGTTTATCCAATTGTTATAAAACTTAACCAATTATTGAGAAACAATATTTTAAATCATTATGCCATGACTAGGTTCTTGATTTTAGCTAGAGAATTAATAGTGGTCAAGTGATCTAGTTCTTTTGGCATTGATTATATCAATCATTTGCTTGGGAGATTCATGAGAGTGTAGTGTTGTATTTGGAGCTTAGGATGGATTGATCGATTTTAGGTGCTAATAGATACTTGGAGACTTGAGTGGGATTAGAAATCTCTTAGGATTATAGACATTTATTGATACAATTACTCTTTAGAGGTTTTAGTAGTGTAAGAACTTATGAAAAGCAACAATAGGATCAAGAGATCAAAGATAGCACAAAAGAGAGAAAGAAGATGAGAGAATATGATGATTGTATTCTCAATATGCATGAAGATGCTCCATTACAAGTATGTACAAGGCTTGCTTATAAAGGAAAGCTAGGACACAATGAATGGTCATGAATGAGACAAGTGTCCCAATCATGTGTAGGGTAGGTAGAAAGAAATAATAGATAATTCCATGAAAGGTGGATCGCCCACCTAAAGTGGAATTATCATGCCATGAAAAGTGGAGATAAAAAGGTGATAACTAGATCACACCAAAAATAGTGGAATTTCTCCTACACACACTTCCCTAATTGTCCTAATCACATCTCTTAATATATGCACAAACCTAGATGCAAGATGCAAATAACTAGGTGTCACAAGTGCAATCTATAATGATATGCATTCCCTAAGTAAGCTTAAGTAAAGTGTAATAAGTAAAATACTTATTTACACCAAGTAGAAAGTCCAAGGAGCCTTCACCCGGATATGGATGTGAGTTCTTAATATACTTGTAGAGGAGGTTATTCTTGGAGAGAATCATTATGATGGTGTATCATGAAGGAGAAATCTCATTCCTAATATTGGTCTACTTGATAGATAATAATTTGAGAGGTATTACCCATCCTCTTTTTTAGATGCATTATGTTTTATTCTTTGTTTCTCATGGATATGGATCTTGAGATACACTTTCTAGTTTTGAAGGGTTCTTTGAGGAATGTATGGCATGTTTATCTCCTTGTGCATATGAGTTTATTTATGATTTCATCTATTGATGAGGAGTTTAGGAGATGTTATAGGGAGTATTCCTAGTTTGGGAATGGATTTGAGTTTGATATTCCTTGCTTAGATAGGCTTACATACATGTTGGTTTAATGAGATACATATCTATTTTTTATCTTGGAGATTGAACAATTGAGTGTTGTTGACCCTTTTCATTTGGGGTTATGAAAGAGATCTTACTTGACAAAACTTAGCAATTCGAGGTGATGATAGAAGGACATGTTATGGGATATGATTTATAGGTTTTTTCTTTTTTCCTTTCTCTACTTCCTAGATTTTTTTGTTCACATGGTATTTTTGTGGTGGACTTGGGAGAGTTACGATGACATGTCGTGAGAGATTGTGTAGCAGTTTTGTTGCATGTGTTGATCATGGTTATTTTTTTTAATACTACATGGTTTGATTATTAGACACACATTGGTATGAGTGTTGATTGGTAGACTTGGTATGTCATTTTCTGAATTGACATTACCCAGGCAGTGAGAGTTCCTAGATGTGTATGTTCTTCATGGAAAGGTTTTATACATGGAGCTTGTGATTATGGTTTATGGGTTGGATGTATTTTTGGATTGAATTCTATTGATGTTTAGATAACATTGAGGTATTGATGATTGGATGTATTAAATTTTTATGTGGTTTTTGTTTCCAATCATGTGGTTCTTTTTTCATTTGACAATAACCTAGAGCCTTATTTATCTCTTGGGTTTGATGTTTGTGTTTTTTGGATTCATGCACATCTTCACCTTGGTTTGTTCCTTTTCTTTCATAGGTGGAATGTTGGAGGATGAGAGAATTTCTTTCTTGATATGGTGGATATTTTGAATGTTATTGCAAATATCTTGATGGAGCACAAGAGCATTGTTAACTCTTCAAATTTGCACCCCCTACCAAGTTGTGGAACTTAGCAAATTTGGAGCAACATGGGAACACTCCTAGGTTGTGGGTCACCTAAACTTGGAGTGGACCTCCAGATAAGGCTAGCTCCTAATTGGTGTCACCTAAACTACTGCTAATCTAATGCTTTTATGAGGAAAGAGTAAGAGAGAAACATGAAAATAAACTTAACTGAAAACTTTAAAAGGTGATACACTAGATACTAACTAAAACTTGTAAAACAACTTGCATACACAGGTTATTTAATTGTAAGCTTGATAAACACAAGTCAACATTGATATGTTTTGTATCAACATTTTGTAAGAAGGATGAAATGCACACTCCTAGAAGGAAAGAAAACTTTCACAACTAAAACATTCTGCTACACAACTTACAACCTGCAACTGCATATTCATTCTATTTAAAGATGTCGTTGATGAGACACAAAACTAGGAATGATAAAATTCACAAGGAATTTGCATTAAATCATCAAAATACATACAATGAAATAGAAAAAATGAGAAGGTCAAATTGCTTATCTCTATTAAAACCAAGGTATGAACTGCTATACAAATATGTCCCTAAGTTACAATATTGCTCCTGCTAAAAAGATAACTCCAGAAAATAAGCTATCACACTGCTGGAAAGAAAGAACTAACTTCAAAAACTCAATTTGAAGTTACTTATGCAAAAATTCAAACAACTGCCTCACACATGTCCTTCTAGAAACCCTGATCGGGTACAACATAAAGACCAAAAAAGAACCTTCCAAAACTCCTCCAAAAAGCCATCAAAATGCAGAAAAGTCAAGCCATGACCCAACCATACCAAAAGCATGAAAAAAATGCGTCCAAAATGGTCTCATTCCCTCTAAAATAGTCAAAGGAAACCCACACACCTTCCACATGTTGGTCAAACTCCTCCAAACCTGTCTCCAACTACTTGAATCATACCCTTTGTGTGTTTCCAAAGCATAAGACTCAACTATATGCTCTTGAATTGAACATATCAACACATTCCTTTTCATTTTTATATTTAAAAAATAAAATTTAATTAAATGGCTTATAATTACACCATTTAACTAAATGTTTTACATTTGAAAGTAAATGCAAAAGAGAAAGGGTTCAAACAATTGCTTCAACCACCCCTATATGCTTACAAAGCATAAATACTTAACTAGAAACCCTATATGCTTGCAACATACACCATAGCTCCCTTTTTCTTGCTAAACAACATAATTAAAATGATTTATGAAACATCATTTTAACTATATTTTACATTATAATTCTATGAATCGACCAAATGAGTCAATGCAAAAGCTAAACTGTTTAAAAAACTTCACATCTACCATATATAAGGATATTTTAAATCACCTAAGGCATGAAACCTATGGGCACATTAGTTGTTGCATAATTTTTGTAAAAAGATAGACAAAAAAAAAGCCTATCTCCAATCAGCCCAAACTTTAGGGTTCAAAACCCTAACAACAAAAAGTGACCAAAAACTTGTAAAGGCTTCTCATTTTTTTATTTGAGCCTTTAGGAAGCTCACTCCTACCAACATAGGGTTTTGGAAATGCTGCCAAGGTATCTATGATTGGAGATACAGCAGGAGGTTATGTGAAAAGCTTATTGCAAGGAAATGATAAGGAAATCTTGGTGAGCTTCCAATGAAATCCTATTGTTCTGCTTCTTTTCCTGAAGAAAAAATTGCCTGAGTTTGAGGCCTCTTGCATAAAAATGAATGTACTTCACACCTTGTGTTCTCTTCTATAATTAATATGCTTTTTCATGAATATTGCTCACTTTTTACTAAAGGAAATCCATGCTTCTAATTCTTTAGGTTGTGGCCATATCTGTTCTGGGTGTTTTTGTTAAAAAAAATGTATCACGACTCTATCTTCAAAAAAAAAACTTGAGGGTTTATACTTTTTTGAAACCCAACTATGGCTCCCTTGGGATTTTCCATGGTCGTGACTTGTTCTTTATGTAGGATTTGTGAAGAAAACAGTTTGCAAAATGATTCAACGTCATTGCACAATACGAATAAAATTCAAAGACTACGCATCTTTCCTTTCCTTCGTGAACACTATTCTTAAGGTTTATACTTTCCCTTTCAATATTTGCAATTCACCACTTGTTCAACCACTATATTTCTCTCCTATTCCATGCTCAATATACCCAATGCTCCTTCTTCCTCATTAGTTCCAAGCCTATCACTGTAGTAAATATTGGATTTTATAACTCCAAATAATGTAGCATGAACTGTACTATTTTCATCTAGTAGTGATAATGCCTGTGACTGCAACTCCTCAAGGCAAGCTCGAAGCTCTTCATCAACCTTGACTAAACCATAGCCATTACCCTCCTCCTTGTGTACCATCTATAATTTGAGACTTTTCTAGTAGATTTAGGGCTATTCATTATTCTATAGCTTTCCACGTAACTCTATTCATGACTTTGTATAGAAAATATCTGGGTTTTATGTAGTTATTCTATAGGAAAATGAAAACCCTCAAGGGTTTCATTCTCTATAATCATGGCTTCATTTATTTTCTAAAAATGATAACAAACCCTCTGAAAAGATATGGTGTGGATATTTACTTCCTCAAACTTAAATGAAATTCCTCAATCTCTAGGAAATATCATGACGAGCAATAATAAGCTTATCCAAAACATTTAAAAGGATTAAGGGAAAACATGAACTATGATATTTGTTTGTTTCCTGATAAATCAAGCATGGAACATTGCAACTTCTGTATGATGACTATCCCTCTGTCACTATGCACAATCCTTAACAATTTCATTGTATAGTTGTGAATCATTGTTATGGAGGTCACTGCCTTGAAAAATTCTATTACCTTCACATGCATGCCTCTATCATTGAACTTAAGTTCAAATTGTTCCTTGAACTGTCCCTTAATGATAAAGGCAAGTGACTTTGTAATTGTTTTCTGCCCACTGCCATCATAGGGATAGACCTTCATGCAACAATTTCCTCATGGCTTGGCTGTATGATAGCTCTGTGTAGACATAACACTTGAATTTTCCTTTTAATTCTACCATTATATATGATTTTCTGTAGATGAAGAGCGACTATTCTTTTCACTTTTCATGAGCACTATCCTCTCTTACTGCACTCTTACAAAAATTTTATTGCTGCTCTAAGCCTCCATATTGTTTTCTTAGGCTCAAAATAAGGCCTGCACATCCTCAATCATGACATGTATACTTCCTACTTGAAAAGTGCTTTCATTTTCTGCCACACAGTATGTCTCTAATTCCCATTGCTATTCAGAAACAAAGATCTCGTAGTGTAGAGTTCATTGAGATGTTAGTTATTATGGTACCCTTGTTGCATCAATGTGTTAATGTTATCTTTAAAGTTGAGCGTAAGTATTGGGCACTATATTGAACTATCCCTGTAGCTTGCATGAGATCACATAGAAAGCACCATGTTGGTACAATATCATTGTCCTTTGATTATACTTCAATATCACTATTTTTTATTTAGATTTGCTCATTTATCACTTTACTGTTGAAAGCAAGGTTGATTGCTAATGCATTTGTTGATCCCATGTACTTATGGATTGAAAACTGTTGCTCCATGTAGCTCATGATAGCTCCTGATAGGACTTGATAGCTCCTCTGCCATAATTATTAATGCATAATTGAACTTGATGCATCTGTGCTTTAGTTTTCACCATTATCACATAAATCATTTGTTTCTTGGGAAGAGACAAACTATTTCATCTTTGAACAATTGATGTCCTTGATCTTTGACTTCTTTATTTCCCCCTTGAAAATGATGACAATGAAATCCAACTCATATCATTATTAAAATGGACTTTGGATCCACTTAAGAAGATTGAAATACATATCTAGCAGAGTAAGATTTCCAAGAAGAAATGATTGCCCCCTTTTTAGCATTATGGCAACTTATTGTTTGATTCATTGTGAAAATATGAAGAGTAACTTGCTTGATATTTCACACCATTTTGTTGCATCTTTTGAGTTTGATAATAAAATTTGATGAATTGGTATGATTCCATATTGATTTAATGCATCAAGAATAGGTTTATTATTGATTTGATCAAGTTGCTCAATTTCATATCCCTCCTAAAACACAAGAGGGCAGAATGTTGGGCTCAACACTCATGGGAGCCACATTTTACTCCACATGTTGTAATCAGCTAAATCAAAACAGTAACAAATATTTGTCCTATTTATGCACAAGGAGCAAACATGTTAGATAAACAAAGCATATGATAGGTGTGTTTCATTACTCTTTTGTTTTCCTCGAAATGTATGATATGCTATCTATTTTAATGCTTATGGAGATCAAATTATATGTTTATGGATGTTTGTACATATTTTGATTGGTGACCTTTCATTTCTCTAACAACACTCTTCTTACAGATGTAGGGAACCTAGAAGCAGCGAGGAGAGCATCAACTGGAAGCAGAACAAGTGGGAGAGCATCAACTGGAAGCAGAACAAGTGAGAGAGACTAAAGACGATGCAGAACAAGGCAAGCGAGATTCGTCATTTAGGCAATGACAGGTCCCCCCTTCATTTTATGTGTATTTCTATCTATAAATGTATAGTTTTTTCTTTATATGCATTAAAATGGTCAGTCCCTCAGCTTGTGAGGGACATTATACACTTATCATTATCAATAAAGACTACATTTTGAAAATATTGTGCACTTTTTCCTATGTTATGTTATTATGCATATGCATGAGGAAATGTGGTATTTTAGTCTTTTGATATTTTCTATGCACGTGAATGTGGCATTGCAAGTTAAAAATGTACCTTCTCTTTACTTGTAAAACATAAACAACATCACTTGTTTGGGCTAGTAGCAAAAATAGGTAACAAGCATGTTGGATATTCATGTGGTTTCATCGATGGCTATGATGATGCATTTTATTGATTGGCCCTTGTGCAATATATGAAACAAGTGGGAGAATGTTAGGAATATGGTATTGTACACCTTACACAAGATAACATATTTTAATTATGCAAAATAAATATTAATTTGTGGTGTGTCCTTAGTTGATGTGTTTAACCACATTAAATATTTATTTGGGTCCAATTGTTAAGTTGTATGTAATATTGACTTGATATTTTATGTGTGGGTTACACGGGAAAATATTTAATATTTAGAAATTTAGTAAAAAAAGGTAAATGTGAGGTCAATGGTTTTGTGAATTCATTATTTTGAGCCACATGGTTTTTCCTTACCACTTGGTTGTTTTATGTGAGCTCGATTCTATGAAAGTAAACAAATGTTTAGTGGTTGAGATTATTTGTTTGGGTGTTTGGCTTGATTGATATTATATTGAGCTCTCTTTTGAAAAGTGAATATGTGAAGCATGGTATGGGATGTGCAGATATGTGCTTGGACACATGGATGATGTATTGGAGGAGCTTGATGTTTCATAAGTACATGGAGACTTTATAAGTGTATTGTAATATTTTCACTGTTGAATAATACATTGAGTGTGGATGCTTTTAGACATTGGGTTTTTCCCTCTCGAAGGTTTTCTAAGGGTATATCTTGTGTTATCTTGTGTTATTCCTTTGATCTTTTCAATCATCCTAGGCCCATTGCACATTTTCTTGCTGTCCTTGATCTTTTCTTTGGAGAAAGGGAAAAAAATTATTCAATCCAAGAAAACATCAATACAATCAAGGAGCCATAACACATCCAATAGGGGTCCATAAGGAATACCCTACCAAAAAGATCTAAAGAGCACCAAATCCCCACCAATACGGAAACAAGAAACCCACTCAAGGATATAATGTCCCTTATGGGATTATTATGAATTTTGGGGTCTATTTGTATTGTAGGTTAGGGTATTAAGTTATATCAATAGAGAAATTCAAGCTATTGATTATACTTAGAAAAATAAGTATGTATATATGTATTAAAATGGTTATTATAATAGTACCAATAATAGTAATGTTTGATGCAAATTATGTAGATGAATATTGATATAAGGATTGATGCAAGAATGCTATTCTAATGAAGAAGAATAATTGCTACTCAAAAAAAATCTTTAAAATTAAACTATATTAATATCATATAAGTTATGGCATCCAATATAGTAACTGTTTCTAATATGATTCCTTTAATTATATGAACTGAAATTGTCACAAGTTGATGCTAGATTTCAGATCATTGTTTTTGAGTTCAAGTTTGCATTCATGCAATTTGCTAATGCTATTCAAGTTCATGGTGATTTAGGCATACATCTGATTTAGATGTTGATCGGCTCTCTTGAGCACACCAATCTGATTTCACTTAGATGTGATTGCAAAATCCTTCCATGTTATTTCTTGCTCATATCGAGTGCTTCCCCAATGGGAAATTCACTAATAAAAATAAGTCTACAAAAATATTCGATGATTTCCTTGAAATAACTTTGATGCCTCGCATATATCCTTTGGGTGGTTATCGTTGGTATGTGGTGACTAATCATGCAAATACTATACGCTCATAGCATATCGTGGGGTTCAAGGCAACGCTCCATAATTTTTTTTGGTTAACATGTCAAGGTTTTTTTCCCATTGGCATGTCAAGATTTTCCCGTTAACACCTCAAATGAAAAATGACCTTGTAAAACCCTAATTCTTGAAGGTTCCAAAGAGCTTGTTATAAGAAGCTAGGATGTATGTTGCAGTGTGATGTTCGTGAGATTATAATCCATTTTTGCACTGGATAATAAAATCATTGGGTGGCTAAGTTTCTGTAGAGGTAACCCATATTGGGTGAACCATGTTAAAATTTTGTTTTGATCTCTTTTGCGTTATTCTTCATTGTTATTTCTAGGTTATTTAATCTACATATAATCGTTGATGTTTATCACTCCAATCTGCCTAAACCCTAATAGTTATGAGGAGTGGAATCTCTTAAAATCGTGTCTTTTTAACTTATCCAATCTTTAACTTAGCTATTTGTTGTATTAATTGATTGTGCTTCTTTAACTAATTCTTAACTAATTAGCTACACCTTGATCAAATCTACTTTCCTCACCTCTAGCCTGTGATGGCTTATTTCATGTTAATTAATGTCTTGAGATGATGTGCAATGCATTCATATTAATGATCCTTCCCAAAAATGACAAGCAATGAGAATGTGACAGCGGCTATAAATTTTGAACCATCTAATCAAAAGTATCCAATAGTTTCATGATTCCACCCATAGTAATCATTCAATTCCATGATGGTGGCTTAGATAATATGCATCCTTTTCCTTCATGATAGAAAAAGATAATAAAGGTGGTGATAGAATCTAACCGCGATAATCACCTTGAGCCAATATCAATGTCATTGATCATGTCTCTTATGAACAAAATGGTGAACACATAGAGTTTCAAATCCATAATTCTTTCATTCTAGGTGATTGGAATTAATTGATAACTATCAGTGACAATATAATCGCTAGAAATAATACATGAATATCAATATTAGTTGACACACATGAAGCATTGGTAGAGATATCTAGGGGTGGTGAAAATAATAGAGTAGATCCCTCTATCTTTGGAGGTTTTCATCAACAAGGATGTTAGCCTCTTCAAAGCCTATTTTAGATTTTATTACAGTCTCCCCTTCTTGGAAATTCTTGCCCACAAGCATTCTTAAGTCATCATTTTTTATACTAGGGTCTCAAATAAGCTTGTAGAATGCTCCAACACATATCCATCGCTTCATGTTGATGCTATTCAACTCACAAATTTTGTCAGACTCCATCACACCATGAAGCAAGTCCATGTTATTCAATATGTCCATCATAGAAATTCCAAGGGCCCAAGGTTTGTAGCACCATTTTCCCATGATGAAAGTCTTTTGAACACTAGGTAAAGTGATCTCTTGAAAATATCTAATGGGGAGGTCAATCCAATGTTGCATGAACTATTTCAAAACATGTCCTTGGATGTTCTCAAACTTCAACATTATAGAAGTAAGCTTAAAAAAACTATCATCGATTATCTTATCAACAACTATTGAATCCCTAATGATTTTGGAGGATTCCAAATTAGTCT
>VDFB02043007.1:0-29500 GCA_007258455.2 Sequoia sempervirens
ATACTCCACTATGCCCTTCAAATATCTAAGCACATGTTTTGTTGCTATCTAATGCTCCTACCTTGGCTCCACCATGAACTAACTCAAGGTATCCACTAAGAAAAATATATTTGGTCTAATGTTGACTAAATACATCAAGGAACCTATCAATTGTCCATACAACATAGGATCAATCACCTTTGAATATGAAGTTGTTACCTTCTTCATATTAGTGATCATAGGTGTGGTAATAGGTCTACATTCCTCTATTTGAAATCACATCAAGATCTCAATTGCATACTTATCCTACCCAAGGAAAATATCTCCTCACCAAATAAACATACTTCACACCTATAAACATACTTCACATACTCAACAAGTCGCCAAATACTCACGAGTTTTTCTACTCGACAAGTACTCACAAGGTTTACTCGTCAAGTTTTTTGCTAAGTAAAATAGAAAAACTCTATAAGCTTATCTATTTAACCTACTATGTCAACATGTCAAAATCATGAAAAAAACAAACATGGGTTAAACACTCCAAAATCTTTTTTTGGCTTTATAAGCTTTTTTTTTTCCTTTTAAAAAGTTATGAAAATGGTGTGCAACATGAAGTTCTATGTGGTTTTCAAGGTCTTCATTCAACCTTGGTGGCAGGGGCTCCGACCTTCAACCCCACCCTATATCATGATAGGGAACATGTCAAGGGTGCTACCATCAAACCCAACAAGGGGCACTATCCCTCAATCCAACAATGGGTGTTGTCCCCAAACGTTCACAAGGGGCACTCCCCCAAAACCCTACAAAGTACATCCCCAATCCCCACCAAACTCATTTGATACATTATGTAGTTTTATTTTGCATAAAATTTATGTTTTTTTTTAAATTATGTTTTTTCATAAATTTAAGTGTCTGTTAAGTTGCGAAGATTTTCCAAGTACTATTTGAGTTCAAGTCTACAAAATATGCTTGTAATGAACAAATCATCTATGTACAATATCAAAATAAGCAGATCATATCCAACAACTATTTAATATAGATTAGAATCTGCTTCACTTTTGCTAAAGTCCATACTTGGCATATACTCATCTATCCTTGAGTACCATGCCCTGGGTATCTATTTGAGTCCATACAAAGCTTTCTTAAATCTATACACATGGGATTCCTTCCATTTTTCTAAAAGCCCTAAGGCTGCTCTATCTACACTTCTTCAATAAGACCATTAAGAAAAGTTGTCTTCACATCCATCTAATGTATTTTCCAACCCATGACTAAAACTAAAGACATAATTGTTCTAATGGAAGTGTATCTGGCAACTGGAGCGAAAGTTTCCTCATAGTCCAATCCCTCCTTCTAAGAGAACCCTCTTAACACAAACCTTACTTTGCACTTTCCAATGCTACCATCTATAACATGCTTGATTTTATAAAGCCACCTAGAACTCACAACTAACTTTCCTTTAGGTCTTGCAAAAATGTCCCATGCATCATTTGTCATGATAGAGGTGTACACCTCCAACATGGCATCACACAAAACCTACTAATCTACAGCTTCCTAGAAGTTGGAAGGCTCTAAATCATTGATGTTACTCATCAATGCTGCTAGAACCAATTCACCTTGTAACCTATAAAGATTGTCTTCTTTAACCCCTATACTTGTACTAAATTTAGGTTAGATCCTTTTGGTCTGATAAGAATTTGTTGATCCTTGAATTCAATTGCATAGCCCATATCCTCTATCATCAAAACTAAAAGCAAAATCTTCCTAAGACTAGGAACAAACAAAACATCATCAAAATCTACAGAGATCCTTGACTGTAGCTAGAAAAAAAAAAAAAAATCAACTCCTACTACTAGATACTTAGCATCATCACCAAGTTCAACCTAAACTCGAAAATTATGTTCCCTAAAATTGGTAAAATACTCTTAGGCTAATGTCATATGCCTAGAGGTCCCATTATTCATATACCAAGCATTCCTTGGACCCATACTAACCATTGAGAAATCCTCAAACTTGGCAACAAACTCATTCATCTAAGTTTTTGCAGAGGCTACTATTGTCTTCTACCACTACTTTCCCTAGTTCTTCTTGTATGGACATTGTGATGCATAATGACCAAACATATGACAACTGAAACACTTGATTTTACTCAAGTCCTTTTCCCTGGCTATGAGGACGAATCTTCACCTTTTCCCTAATCATTGATGTTTGACTTCATTCTTGTCTCAAAACCTTAGGTTACAAACTATAAACCTTATTTGGGAGCAATGTTCCACAGGAACGCATCACCCTAAAAAACCCCAAATTTCTAGGATGGGGATGCCTTCAAGACGTAGGGACGCGGGGAGACATCCCCCCACCGCCCCGCCACCAACATCATTGTCTCTGAAATGTCATCAGGACACCAAGGATGCTAGGACATCCCCGAGACGTTCAAGGAACTCTTAGGAGTCTCCCGACCGTCTCGAGGATGTCCAAGCATCTCCTACAGCCAGGCGGCCCAAAAACATTTTGTTTTAAATCAAAATTTTCTTTTATCACCATGGCCAAGGTTGAACCCTAATAGCCTATGGGCCCCACCCAAACCCCACAACTCTATAAAATTGCCTCCTATCCTCATTTCAACTCACAAAAACAAATCAAAAGGAAGTTGATAGTGTTAGTGTGAAAGTGAGAGTTGCAAGTGCAAGGTGAAAGAGTAAGAGTGAGAGTGACAAGCAAGAGGGTTGAGGAGGAGCAAGAAGAAGAGTAAGAAAAGGAGTGACGCCAAGTTGCCAACTCAAGGGATTGAAACTAGCATTTTTCAAGCAAGGGATATTGATTTGGAGGAGCTTAACAATGTGGAGTCCACTAGTTCTAGAGATGAGTAGTTTGGGGATGATTAGAGGCCTCACTTCACTTTATTTTATTATTTTGAGCAATTGTCATTGTAATCATCATTATGAAATTTTGAATCTAATATAAATTTTGAATTCGACATTTTCATTGTTAATGTTCAATTCAAAATTCAAATGTTTAATGGAATCTCTCCAATGTGTTTAAGTTTACAAATTTACTATTTCATAGTTTTACTAGTTTGCCAAAGCTCCATTTGTAATTCTTATACTTATTCCTTATACATCTTTTTATAACTATTTTTTCAAGTACTATATGTATTCCAACGCCACCCCCTACCTCCACCTCGCCACCATCCCCAAACATAGGCCCTTGGCCCCCCTATCCTCGAAAGTTGTCCTCCATCCCCCTGTCCCCCGCCAAGAAACTTTGCGGAACTATGGTTGTGAGATTAATGCCACATAAATAAATAACCTTTGCTAGCCACCGATTTGTACACTAACAAAAAAAAACTATCATAGACTTCACAAACCTTGGTTGTGATATGGTAAACCCTAGTTGTGGGTTTAATTCTTCAAAACAAAAAAAAAGGCTTCAAACAAGTCTTCAAACCCAAGCACCACAATAAATCACATGACTCGTAATTTCTTTCATTAAAAAAACACCTTGATTTTTTATGAACAAATCAGTTTGATTTGTTAAGAATTGTGTGCTTCTGGTTTAAACTATGTATCTTTTTAGCTCGATGTTTCGGATCACACTTAGTGATCCATCATCAAGAAGAGAAGTATAGAATGGAAAGCAGAGTTAGCCTTAAAAGGAGCAGAGAGAAAGGTAGGTACAAAGAGGAGAAACAATAATAATTAAAAAAGGAATCAAAAAATAAATGCCAAATACATACAAACATGCACAGTTAAAAAAAGAATAAAAAAAATGGAAAGCAGAGTTAGCCTTAAAAGGAGCATAGTTTGATTTGTTGCTAAAATATCCCACAATTTCCATACAAACAAGCACAATTCTTGTGCTGAATAAAACACCCACGATTTTTTATTTATTTAGGCCATGATTTTCATCAAAATAAACTCACGATCAACATAACAACAGCTCACAATTTTCCAAGAAAATCCTATAACCTATCTATGTGATTTCACAAGGAAATCCTACATAATTTTCATCATGAAAATTCCTCTTGTCCTAACTACACAATTTACCCCCTACCTAAGCTATGATACCATGAAGAATTTTAAAATGCTTGGTGATTTTGTCCTAATGTTAAATATCATTGCATAAATCACGCAATAATAAAACACCCACGATTTTTTATTTATTTAGGCCATGATTTTCATCAAAATAAACTCACGATCAACATAACAATAGCTCACAATTTCCCAAGAAAATCATATACCCTAGCTATGTGATTTCACAAGGAAATCCTACATGATTTTCATCATGAAAATTCCTCTTGCCCTAGCTACACAATTCACCCCCTACCTAAGCTATGATACCATGAAGAATTTTACAATGCTTGGTGATTTTGTCCTAATGTTAAATATCATTGCATAAATCACGCAATAATGAAAACTCCAAATGTGGAAGCATACACAAATAATTACACCTCGAAATATGTTTTTCATTCCTTCAAAAAACTTACAAGTCTACAACTAAAACAACTAACAACCGCACAGAAATCGATTGTAGCTTACAGTTAGTTTTCCAGACCTTCAAAAAAATTTATAGTCTTTCATTCCTTCAAAAGACAATCTAAATGAATTGCTTGCAATCTTCTATCTTGCTCCTATCTTTATAGTAATTCAGCTAAAATTCTAATCTTCCAAAAATCAGCTTTAATTACAAAAGTATTATTATCACTTATAAGGATGAGATGGACAATAAGTATAAATCACGAATGCATTTCAACACTTTATTAGACTTAATAAAAGACTTTCACATTAATCAATAAAGTGAAAAGCAAAATAGACCAACTTGAACCACTTGAACTTATCCCCACACATTCACACTAAACCTTTGCAAAAGTTCCTATCCAAGCTAAAAACTCAAGACTCTATCAATAAGAATCTAATTCCAATTCTTCACTTCATAGACTATTAAACCTTTGCAAAAGTTCCTATCCAAGCTAAAAACTCAACACTCTGTCAATGAAGAATCTAGTTCCAATTCTTCACTCCATAGACTATTCCCAATCTATCCCATGCATCTTTCACGCTTTGCGTTGTTTTGATATAAGGTTGAACTTCATCAATGACTCCAAACAAGATGATCAACTCAGCCTTCTAATTGATCTTATCAAATCTTCTCCTCTCATTGCATCAATTGCAAAGCTTGTGTTAGTGTCATTTGCAATATCTGATGGGTTTCAAACTTCAATTGTGTTTAGACCTTTATTTTCCAAGAAAAATAGTTGTTACCTCTCAACAACTAAGAGTCTAGAAGCATGATTTGGGGTGTAGTTGTAACCACTTTTACTGATTAGAGAATATAAATTAAGTGTTTTTTTATTGAATCTGATTCATTTGAATACAAATAGAGTACAAAATCGCATAATCATGTGAAACCCTGATACAATAGTTACCTGGCAACTATTATGAATTTATGATGATTGTCATTGAAAATCATCATCATAATTCACAAATTGCATATTGCAACATTTGACATCTTCCTCTATCTTAATCTAGTGAAAACATGGGGAGAGGTTCTACTTCTAATCTTTGCACACCATTGTAGTCTAGTGAAAACTTGGGGAGAAGTTCTAACAAATGATATTATGGTAGCAATAAAGAGAATCGTCGAGGTGGTTGATTCCGGTCTCTACTCCCAAATTCCCTCATTGTAAACAAATTTCTTATATGAGAAGAGATCCCACAACTAGTGGGGGTCTAGGAGTGGAGATCTCAAAAGGGTTGAGGAACGATGCCGCTTGTGGGTTTTAGGGGCAACAACCCCAACGGGGTCAAGGGGCAGTGCCTATGGGGGTTTGAGGGCAACACCCCCAGCAAGGTCGAGGGGCAGCACCCCTTGTAGGGTTCAAGGTGGAGCATTCCAAGCCCAAATTAAGGCCTTTGAAACGACACAAAACTTCTTGTCGCACACCATTTCACAATTTTACCACTTAAGGGAAAAATTAGGTATTTGGTACTTTTTTATGAAAATTATTTGCTCTCCAAGTGCTATGTGAGGAAGTGTGAGGTGTGTTCATGCATTTATAGGGAAAAATCATGAATTTTTGACTTTTTTGTTTTTGTGTTTTGCATTTTTGATGTATCTAGCGAGTTTTTTTGTCAAACTCACCAAGTTTTTGGCGAGTATTTGCCAAAAACTCAACAAGTTTCTTTGTCGAGTAAACATTGGGAAAACTCACCAACCATTTGGGTCAACTAGTACTCGACGACTCGCCAAGTTTTTGGCAAGTACTCGGCATCTATGGTATGAAATGCTTCCCAAACTACTATATACAACAAATTTTTAAGAGTGGGGTATATTTTAAAAAAATGTCTTTTCGTGAAATCTATATCTCTTCACATTTCATGGCTTGCAAAGGCTCGCCAATCTAGAAATTGGCAAACAATAGAGGAGCAATAATTCTAGACTATTGTATTTCTTTTGCAAATTCACTCACAATTTTCTCTTCTTTCATCAATCCCTCCAAGGCTATATTTGCCACTCCAATTGTAGTGCAAGGTTTTCCTTTACTGCAAATGTCAACATGACCTAGAAATGAGATAGGGCTTTATGCTTCCACACATATATACAAACTTTCTATCTCTTGTCACACAAGAATGCCATCTTGGATTTGAAATGTTGAGCAAAAGCATCCTAATTCAAATATGTCATTAACTTCTCTTACTCCTATGTCATTCCTAGAGGAGCAAGGGACTTTGTAATAATCACCCTTTTAATTTGAAATCTTGTTAGCTCAACAAAATAGAAATTGCTTAACAACTATCCTTTCCACTTTTTGATCACCAAGTTCCCAGTGTAGGCAAGGAGAGAGCATACAGTGTACAGGATTACAATAGTACTTGCAGATGAAGCAGTTGAAAGTAATCCACTTATCTAGTGGGGTTAGCTTGGCACTTCCACTTTTCAATGGGAAAGTTGATACAATAAAGAAAATGTAAAGCCAACTTTTCCACTTCTTAGTAGTGAATGAATACAAGAAATAAGCAACTCTTCAGTTTTTCAATGGTGAGTGAGTAACAAAGCCACTTATGTAGTGGGGTGAGTAACAAGAGCCACTTATGCAGTGGGGTAAGTAACAACAAGTAACGAGAGCAAGATCGTTGGTGATACACCTCCCAATGTTACAATGTTAACTCTTACAATTCATTCCAAACCAAATACATATGTTGTTACAAATATGATCATGAAAGAAATTGATAGAACACCCCCCACATGTATCACAACATCAAACAACTAACCACCCATCATGGATATGTCTAATATACCTCAAAAACTAGCATTTAGATGGCTGGTGCAGGTCTGAAAGAGATTTGAAACCCTGCTGTCATAGTTGGAACGGCAAGTCAATAAGTCTGAAAACTTCACCAAATCACTCCCATATGCATCCCAAGTGAATGCAAGCTAGAACCATGTTACCAAACAGCTCTAATGACTTATCATATCATCAAAATATCCATACTGAAAAACCAAAACTAAAACTTCAAAGCAGCTCCAATGGTGACTCCTACTTGGAATCACACCACAAACTAGGTAGGGAATATCTTGCAATTCCAAAACTAGAAATCTATGAGGGATTTCATCCTAAAAGATTGAAGAGAACCAAAGCCATTTCGGCAGCATAGCATCATCATTCTTCAACATATCCAAATGAGACCCCAACACCTCATTTTATGGCTTTTTCGTTGTTGTTTATTTTGAAAAAGTGTTCTTTGCTTTTCCATTTCTTTTTCAAAAAAACACTTTTTCGTTTTTTCCGAAAAATGCTTTTTTTTCTTTTTTCCCGAAAAAGTTTTTTTGATTTAAATTAGATAATTCATTATGTGCAACATTTAATCACCTTTCTAATGAGCTATTACACAAAGTTATCCTTTAGTTATTTCTCGACATTAGACAACATTAATTAAATAACTTAATAACTCACCCGAGTTGTGAAAAGTCCCGAAACACATTGGAATCCGAATTTGACCACACCGATATGATACTGGAGCAATAGGTGAATAATAGAAGCCAATTAGGTGACTTATTAAAAATAGACATGCTCTCCAAGAAGTTTGGAGAACACCCCAAAAGTCAAAAGACACTTCAAAGAGTGTCATTCAAATCAGTATTGCCCATATAGCCATTGCCAACAAAAGAAACCTTGTAACTCTGAAACTACATCCTTCAAGATCTTTGGAGTCCCCTTGCCTTACCAATTAGCCCATAGGAACTCAAGAAATAGGCTAATAGTCTTTGAACTAATTAGGCTTGATAAGGCGACATTACAAACTTATTCACAACAATATAGTAGCACCATAGAATTGGGAGTGACACTAGTAAAGGGGATTCATCTACTACTAGTTATAATGTTCTTGAAATGCATTGAAATGCCAATGATGTATCATGTAGAGATACAATTTATAGAGATGGTAGCTTAGGAGATGATCATTTTGATATTTGCTAGATTTTGAATTGTGGTATGTATTTCAAAATTATGTTTCGAATTCGTACACTTATATTTCAGCTTTTCAACTATTGGACTTCTAAACAACTTTATCTAATTCTAAATTTTCAATAATATCATGTTTGCCTAAAAAAAACTATATTCTTATATTTTAATTTTTAACTTTTGGTACACTAACATCTACCCATATGACAAGAACAAAAAAAATTCCAAATTAGCAACCTCTTATTATTCATCATTCATTGCATAGTACAATGATATTGGGGTGGTGTTGTTTCAATGGCAAACTAGGTTCACATCATGTTTGGACCAACTTGCTCACAACACAATGCAATGGTATTGGAGTGGTATTGTTTCAATAGCCACCTAGGTTCAAACCCTATTGGGCCAACTTGTACACTTATGTTTCAGCTTTTCAATTATTGGACTTCTAAGCAACTTTATCTAATTCTAAATTTTCAATAATATCATGTTTCATACCTATTTTGCAAAAAAAATGACTATGTTTTTATATTTTAAATTTTTTCTTTTGGGACACTAGTATCTACCAATTTGACAAGAACAAAAAAATGTTTCAAATTAGTAAACTCTTAATATTTGTCATTCATGGCATAGTGCAATGGTATTGGGGTGGTGTTGTTTCAAGTTCAACAACCACCTAGGTTCAAACCCTGTTTAGCTTTGTGTCCTTATTGGACCACAACGCTCATGAGTTTGAACCTTATTTTTGGAGACTAAAGGACATGTTGTGCTCCATAGAGGTGAAGACACCATTGGTTCCCTCAAATTAGCCTATCAAAAACAATCTCTTATTGTTCAAAAGTTTGGGAATGCTCCATGGTGACTATCACTCCTCTACACAGCTATGGGTGATCGTCTAGATTTTCTACTACAAGTTTGGATTCTTTTGCAGGGGTGACCAACCAAGAATTTTGTTCTTCCCCCATGTCGTACCTTGTGACCTATGTTATTGTAATCTTTGGCTATGTTGGGAAGGCATTTTTTTACAATCCCTTGCTAAACCTTGGGTGAAGGGTTTTATCAAATACATGCTCTCATCAACTCAACCATGTTGTTGACAATGTTGGAGATGGGTTTGTTGTTGTTTCTCTTGATCCTCCACTACAACCTTTTCTAACAAGGGTAACGGCGATTTGAATATTGTCCATACAATTGTGGTGAAGAATAATGCTAGGACTACTCTCAATTTGGTGTAGAAATATGATAGTATTTTGATTCAGGAAATAGATCCAAAGGTTTTAGAGGGGCACCATGTTGAAGGGGTTGATAAATAGATTTCACAAATTTTGGTGGAGCTTAGCTAATCACCATGCTTGGATTTATATGCTTTGCAAACCCTTTTTTTCAAGTTATTTACTCATTTATTCATCTGCTCAACGTTTTTTCATTGTTGTTTGTGGATTGGAGGAAGATAAAGGGTTTCTTCTTAAGGCAAGACCTTGGTCTTAGGGCAAAGTTATGCTTTGCATAAAGCCTTGTTATCCTAATTTAAATCCCTCTTCTGAAAACTTCTCAATGGTTTTAGTTTGGGTTTGACTACCTAATGTCCTTTTGCAATTTGGTGCCTCCCTAGTTTTTCTACTATTAATAATTCTTTGGAGAAGCTTATTTCTATTTCTTTTTAAATGGGTTTACCTTCCCATCCTACCTTCACACAACTACACATGGAGATGGATCTCTCTAAGGGCTTTCCAAATGAGATTTGGCTCAATGTTGGAGATAGTATTTGGAATCAACAAATGGATTATGACAACTTTGCTTTTGGGTACAAATCTTTCTATGCCCATTGACATTTTTCTAATGCTTGCCCATGGTAAAAGTTCAAATCTACCTATCAAGTTTCATGGTGAAAAGTGTTGAAAACTGAAGATCAGATTTAATGCACAGAGAATTAATTCAAGTCAGACAATAACACAGTAGATACCCTGGGAAAACCCTCCACTTGAGGGAGAAAAACCCAGCAACAAAGATCCTCTTGTATATATAAAAATGACAACAATTATCTTTACAATGAGGCCAATCACAAGGCCAATATCCAGCATCAACTTTAGATGCAATAACAGAGGATAATCTGCTCTTCATTGTAATCTGCATCTGCACTTAGAGAGATTCGCAATCTGCTCTTGAAGGAATTCACACTAGAATGAATGAATAATTCGAGCTTTTCTAATCATTTTTACAAGGAGAGAAGATGTCTCTTATAAATACATGACTATATGAGATTTCACAAGGTCGGCCTCAACATAAGTTATAATTTGAGCAAGTCGGCCAAGATATAATTTACAAAGAAGGTCGGCCCAGAATAATAAATATAATGCATGCCTTTTTACTAGAGGTCGGCCTATAACCATGCATTAAATATCAGCTCAAGATGAATTCATATCTTTTCATGTCGGCTATGAAGATGAGCATAATACAAGATAATGAATGTAAATTGAATAGCCAACGGCTATCTTCAATTTACGTCTTCCAAGAAAATGCTGAGCTAGAAGGAGCTACCGAAGCTGCTAATGCATTAACACTCCCTCTCAGCTAGGGAGAGAACTTCCAGCTGCATAATATAAATCATCTCCAAATGAAGTCCATCTGCCATCATTTCCTGCAATCAAATATAAAGAGAGATATATCACCTCAATGTGATATTAACCATCACATCGTTAAGTACTAGTGTTCATCACTTGCGTGATAGTGTCACCTCAAAGTGACTTTCACCATGGCTCTCCCAGAGGGTGAAACACAGGTACAGAAAGATCATCACGAACTCTCTCACGTGATGTTGTCATGGAGTCACACACATGACATCCACCATGACTCAGCTCAGAGGGTGGAAACGAGGGCTTTCACCTCAAATTCTTCCGTCACAAAAGAAGATGCAATAGTAAGTACAAGTGTTCATCACTTGCGTGATGTTGTCACATCAAGTGACTTTCACCATGACTCTCTCAGAGGGTGAAACACAAGTACAAGATATGTCATGGAGTCGCACACATGACATCCACCATGACTCTCTCAGAGGGTGGAAACGAGGGCTTTCACCTCAAATTCTTAGATCCCGAAGAAAGTGCATTAACAAGGGATTTCACCTCTAACTTCTCTCACCGGAGAAGAACTCATTAAGCAAGGCTCAGCGATCGCGAGACTCATTCTCGGTCAAGGCCGATTCTCCACCATGCCAAGCTTGTCTCGAAGTATACAAACTTTACCTGGCGAGAGGCTTGGTGAGAATATCTGCCGTCTGCTCATCAATGTAATGTACCTCAACTGTCAGCCTTTCCGCAGTACCATATCTCTGATATAGTGGTACTTGATCTCAACATGCTTGGTTCTAACTAAACACGGATTGACAGAGAGCTTCACACAACTCGATTATCCAATGAATAATGGTGGGCTCCATTGATTGCCCAAACAATCCTGCAAGAGCTTACTAAGCCCCGCTTCTCGAGTTGCCATGCAAGCTGCAATATATCGCCTCTGCGTACCCAATCTGAGAAGACTACTTCTGCTGCGCGAAATCATAGAGACCCAAGTGGAAACAGCGGCCGGTGTCTTCGATCGTAACACAACTGCTGTAAGGAAGTCGGTGAAACCAAGTAACTCCGAATGCGATAGAGTATGCTGACCCTTATCAAATTGCCGCGCGTATCTCGGGATATGTTTAGCTGCAACAAGATGTATCATCTCGGATCACACATAAACTGGCTAAGTGCACTCACTGCATAGCAAATATCAGGTCTAGTGTTAACTAGATACATCAAGGATCCAATCAGTTGTCTGTACAACGTAGGATCCACCAAATCTGAACTAGCTGCAGCAAGATTACCGTCTTCTTCAGGCTCAGCAGGCTCCCTCTAAATCTTCAGGCACTTGCATCAACCTTCTGACCTCTTCGTCCAGGATTGACTGCAACACTTTGACTTAGATAAATGTTTTCTAGTGCACACCTTGGTACTGAAGAGAGTTCATAATGGTCCTCATTGACCTCATCTCAGATCTCACTATTCTGAATAGGTTTGCGGAGCTACCAATGGCAAACCCAGAAGGCAATCTTGAGCAAATCTGATCTCAGCAACTGAAGGGATCCTCTAAGGGTTTAGCACAACAATCTTCACTTCTTCTCAGTGAGTTACAAAACTCCCTCTTGATCCCTGCTTTAGAATTTGCAAAGAAGACTTCGGAAGTGAACTCCCTCTAGCCACCAACTCAGTCCCATGGCTGCAAGTTGTGACTTCGTGTTTGATCATTTCTTTGGATGCCTCAACCTTTTCATCGCTAGGCAATCTCTCATCACTTTCCTGCTTCTAGCTGTTCACAAAGCATTTAGAGAGAGATTACTAACAGTTTATGACTATCCAAGGAAATATCAAGATTATAATCACACAAGGTAGCATGAACACATAAGGATTTATGCACAATGTTAGAACATGAATAAGTAAATCAACCTAAAAAGAAATACATCAAGGAATCAGAGAGGAAACTTATCTTTATTGAATTTTGATGTATCCTGCTTCCATCTTTTGCTCCTCTTGAGAGTGCTAAACTCGGCATCAACAAAATACAGTCTGCACAACTGTAGATTTCTTACATGCAGCCAGCATGTTCCATATAGGACTAGCCTTCTCAAGGCACCATCGCAGTCCATGAACATGGAGAAAGATATCAATGTGATCATCACAATGAAATTGCATTTCACTTTTCATCTTAGAGTCACACTTAGAGATGAAATGCAGTGAGTGATGACATCTGCCAAAGATCTCTATCACACATGAAAAATGTAATGAATGATGACATCTACCAAAAAAACTTATGCCAGTGATTACATTCATGATTCAAGTAAATAATGTCAGACCTACTCAACTTAGCAGACTGAAAAACATAAACAAAAGAATACTTATCTCCTTTTGTTGCTACAATTCTATAGGTGCAGTCAGGTGCTTGTCTTGTAGCTGTTAAGAGATTTCTCCTTATATGCTGCACTTGGATCTCACAGTCAAGGATAACAATAACTCAAATTGTCTCCACACACACCGAGTGCAGGCTTCAACGCTTGAAATCAAGGAGAACACTTAACACAGCGATAAGGCCTAGCCAAAGCTCAAGTCGTTGCTCATACACAGACATTTAGTAATAAGCAGATCACACACTCAAATTAAGTCCATGACACCAAGGCTTCCCAGATCTCAGATGTACTCTAATACAATACTTCTCATAGCCTTTTCCGCCATTAAGCAATTTCTACACAACTGTAGCGTAAATACCCCATTTTCAGATAGGTGAACTATTGGGTTCAATCTCGATTAGTTGACAATGCTATGCATGTTGTCAACTGGGATAATTTTTCAGCCTTCACAGATTTACTGAATACAGGATCACAAGTCTCCAGGTGTCTTATTCAGAAAAGCAAGACATTCGAATTGAATGTGGATAGCTCATTATATCCAGTCATTATTATGCATTCAGAACAGAGTTTTACAAACAGACAATTATCATCAACCTTTCCAAGCATTGACACATTCAATACTTCCATTAAGATGTAAGCCTAAACAACTGAAACTGTTAAAGTTGACATTCCAGATTACAAATGTAAGAGGATACATAAATGCCCAAACAGTTTCTAATTGCAACGTCCTTCCCGTTAAATGAAGGATTCAGACATACAGCGTGATGAGTGACTCAGACATGCTAAAAGGCCATATATTCTGCAATAACAAGAAATAAATACAGAGTATATAAGCTTCTGACCTTAGTTATGGACTGGCTGGAGTTGAATGTTTGGGACGAACCCCGTGAAAATCTACTCGATAATCTGGTTCAGAACTTCAGTTACGGCTCAACCAGCATGGATAAGCTCAATCCACACCGATCACATCTGATGTAGTTTTCCAGATTCGTCTTGAACAAATTTAAGGATTGTGCCGGCTACAAAAATCACCGAGACTTGCATGCATAAGGATATCGCATGTTTCCCGGCTCTGGATATCAGCGACTTCTCATGACTCCAGTTATCAATGACTTCTCTTTCTGCCGTAACCGCTTTAATCCCAAGGAAGTTCCCGCACAAGATAAAGCGTAGAAGAGATGATGGTGGAATGCCAGCACGCGTCAATCTCCTGGCGATGGATTATCACCTTCCGCTGGTTCTTGAGAAGAATGTGAATGGCAGTCTTGCTCCCGGGTGTCACGCAACCACCAATTTTACTAGCAGAAGTCCCCGCAACAGAGATGCGATATATATCCTGGACCCGATGAGAGTCATGCGATTTCTTGGAAGTTCCAGATGTGCATTTGATGATCTAGCGCTTAGCTCCTTCGATCGCCCTAGTTCACATACATCACTCTTCAATTAATTTACTGGTCTGATGCGAATAAATCTGATCAATTCCTCTCGAACCCGCTCTGATACCATGTTGAAAACTGAAGATCAGATTTAATGCACAGAGAATTAATTCAAGTCAGACAATAACACAGTAGATACCCTGGGAAAACCCTCCACTTGAGGGAGAAAAACCCAGCAACAAAGATCCTCTTGTATATATAAAAATGACAACAATTATCTTTACAATGAGGCCAATCACAAGGCCAATATCCAGCATCAACTTTAGATGCAATAACAGAGGATAATCTGCTCTTCATTGTAATCTGCATCTGCACTTAGAGAGATTCGCAATCTGCTCTTGAAGGAATTCACACTAGAATGAATGAATAATTCGAGCTTTTCTAATCATTTTTACAAGGAGAGAAGATGTCTCTTATAAATACATGACTATATGAGATTTCACAAGGTCGGCCTCAACATAAGTTATAATTTGAGCAAGTCGGCCAAGATATAATTTACAAAGAAGGTCGGCCCAGAATAATAAATATAATGCATGCCTTTTTACTAGAGGTCGGCCTATAACCATGCATTAAATATCAGCTCAAGATGAATTCATATCTTTTCATGTCGGCTATGAAGATGAGCATAATACAAGATAATGAATGTAAATTGAATAGCCAACGGCTATCTTCAATTTACGTCTTCCAAGAAAATGCTGAGCTGGAAGGAGCTACCGAAGCTGCTAATGCATTAACAAAAAGGTGTTAAGACTCACCATTAATAGATTTTTATTGATACCATTTCCTCATCTATCAATCCTCTAGTTTCCTCCTCTATAAATTTGGTGGTCTTACTAGATTCTAGGACCTCGTGGCCTCAAATCTCTTCGGATGGTGAGTCAACCTTGGATTCTATGCGTGATTGAACTTCTACTACTTTTCAAGACAAGGACCCTTTTTATTTGGATAGACATGCAATCCAAAAGTGCTTCCCAATGGTGTCTCCTCAGTTTTCAATTGTTCTAATGACTAGGTGACTATAGCAAGTAAGCAACATTCTTCTAAGAAGAAGAACTCAAATCATTGGGTCCTCAAATCTCATACAAGGAAAGAAGTGGATTCTAATTTTAGCATGCAAGCTTTCTAATAATGGCAAGGTTTGGTTGTAATTGAGATGTTTTAGATTTGAAATGGTTTTAAGTTGATCCACGTTTCGTTTGTGCTCTGCTTTTCAGGTTCCTTGATTAGGAGCTTCTTTCCTTGGTTTGATGGGTTTTCACCATCTTTGATTGTATTTGGTTCAGGTTTGTTTCTTTTTTCAATGGATGAAGGCCCTAAAAGAATCCTCACTAATTTATTAAAAAGGGAAAACTATCAACGTGGAAAATGCTTGGGTATTCTTGAAAGTTGCAATTTGAGCATAACTGTTTTGTATTAAGTGACACATAACAATGGCGAGAAAAAGCCTTACTTGTATTTGTTGATATTAATTTTAAAATGTAAGCAAAAAGTAAATAATATTTCAACCATGTGAATGTTAACTTTTTAATGTGGATTTTCGCAACACTTCCCTTGGGACATTTATCCAATTCTACACAATGGACAGAGCCAAAAATATTTTTTACATACAATAAGGTGAGGCTGGACTAGCTCTGCCTGCCTGTGTTAATTTTTGGGATGCTAAATTCCCTTCAATATTGAGGACAGGTTGCTGTGAGCTTGGGTGATAGTGGACAGGAGCAAGCTACCACAACTGCTTGTCCTCGTAAACAATTTTTATTTCATTTTGTAATTGTTTTTAACATAACAACAGCAGGCATCGTATCTATCTGTAAAACAGTGGTCAAACAATAAGATGGGGCTGTTTATAGCCACAATGACCCAGTTTCAAACCCCAGGAGGCATGTCCATGTGCTATATACAGCTTTGAGTAAATTGGTGGAGCTAACTTTCCATGCTTTGGAAATGCAATGGAGTTGTTAGGACTTACGAGTTTGTTAGCTTCTCAGCTAAGGAAACCTGACTTGAGCAACCACACCATTCATCTAATAAACAAGAAAATTATTGATGCCATAATTCACCAAATAAATTAAACTGGGGATAGTTTTGGACCATTTCAAACAGGCAAACAAGTCGAGCGTTTCCAGTAAATTAGCCACAGGTGACCGAATTAAACATTCGGAAAGCTATTTGAATTTCATTGCAATTCGCATTTGCTTTGCGGGAAAAAGAATTAACAGCGTAACTAGCTCATAGCACACCCAAATTCCAAATTCCAATGCAATTACTTGCAAAAACCAATAGTCAGGTTTAAAAAACACAAGTTACTCGGTTCAGGACATATAAATAAATTGATTAAACCCTCTCTCACTCGGGTTTGCAATTAACCTTCCAATGAGAAAGTTTAAAGCTAAGCAATTAATGCTCAACTATGATGATAAGAATCGAAAAGAAAAAAATTAAATCCACCATGCCACTGATTTACTTGGCTCTCTTCGCAATCGAATACAAAGGTTTAAGAGCTTTATTAAAAATGTCTAAATATTTATGTATTATCGACCACTTTGATAAAGAAGAGAGATAGGAGAGAGAAATTGGCGTACCGGGCAACTTTTGCCATTTGAGATTAGCAGTTTCTCTGGACATTTTTGCCGCGCTGAGCGTCTTCGAGAAGAAAGCGAAATATATATGTATACATATACAATTACGGCTTACTGTGAAAGCTTGCGTGCAGAGCGCCTTGTGGCATTTGAAAGAGCACTTCCAACAGACTCTTCAAATTATATCGTTCATTCTATTTTGTATTTTTTAAAGTCGAGAGGTTTTATAAAGCGCGGTTCCAGAAGGCGCTCCTTTCCTCAAATATTTGGTAGGGGTTGTGAGAATTTTGAG
Organism: Sequoia sempervirens; assembly: GCA_007258455.2. Lineage (NCBI taxonomy): Eukaryota > Viridiplantae > Streptophyta > Pinopsida > Cupressales > Cupressaceae > Sequoia > Sequoia sempervirens. The sequence goes on from VDFB02043007.1 coordinate 17,681, forward strand.
TTGATCTTATAAGTAATTGTGGATTCATAAATTTTGTAGGGCTGTAGTCTCGTGGAAGGGGTTTTAAAAAAAAAAAAAATTAAATAGGTGTTTGTTGAGATTCTTAAGCCAATGAATTTTGTATAATTTTATTTTTAAAATTTGAGTTTGAAAATTTAATACTGGTGGTATCATGAGTTTTATTATTTTGCATATTCAATTCAACAATATTTATAAATATAAAAGACAAAAAAATAAATGATAGGAATCTAAAAATCTCAAACAATTGACTAGTGGAAGAAAAAAATTTAACTAGTGGAAGAAATTTCTAGCCCCACCCCAAATGCACTTCATTAAAATTACAAACTAAAGAAAAGTGGCAGCTCCTATGAAGAAAGGACTTTAATTAATCTTATAGCTTCTTTTATTTTGCCTTATAAGACCTTGATTTATAAAAATAGTTCTTAAAGCCCCTCCCTAGGATCATAGTCTAATAATGAGCAAGCTTAAAATTTTAACCTCTAAACTTTCAAGAAGTTGGTAATCTCGTGAGTATTTTTTAGCAACAAATAATAATCTACAACTACAATTATCAGTTAATATATAAAATTATTGGCAAAACTTTAGAAATAATAGATGAATGACATCTACCAACAAATATAAAGACGTTGGTGGGAAAAACTTTTTGTCCCACCCCAAAGACACCTCATTAGGATCTCCTATTTTCTTGCACAAGATTCTAATCTATCATGTGTCATAATTTTCTTCTTATTGGACCCCTTGTTTCACAAAAATAGATAATTTTCTTCTTATTGGACCCCTCATTCCATAATTTTCTAAATTCTTCTAATTATTTTGTAACTTATTGGTACCCAAAGCATAAATTAAAGTTGCATAAAGAACCATTTTTTTGGTTAAAGGGTCAAGGATTGAGAGGTATCTATTTTTTTAGTCTTGTCTATTTAAAGTGTTGCAAGGTCTTGCATTCACTAATACTTTATGTTTAGTGAACTCTTCGAATCATTCAACTTCACCAACACACCAAGGAGAATTTCACTTTTTTATTAAAATGTATTATATTTGTAAAGAAACATATTATTTACATAAATAATTTAGGTTAATAAATAAATACACACAATTGAACATAATTAACAACTAGGTGAGTAGACATGTAATACAAATATAGAAAATTAAATGAGGAGGATATGTGCATTTAATTTTTAAGAACAACAATGAAGGATGCATGCTAGCATCATCAAGAATCCAAATGCCATGGTATAAAAGTGCAATGCATGTAATCTAATGAATGTGATGAATTCAAACAAATCTCAATTTTTTTGTAGTTTGTTCTTGAGTCCCTTAAGTTTGAATTGACACCATGAAGATCTAATTTGAGCCATAAATCTAAATAATATCTCTCAAAAATTATCTAACAAAATGTTTCAACATAAATTTATTTGTCTTCACCTTTCTTGTGTCTACATCTATCGAGGCAATATTTACAAACACCTTTGGAGAGATTATTGACTTTCTAGAGTCAAATTCTCCTAGGTTACCCCCTACACAAACTAGCTTTACACTTCCAAGAAAATATTTGAAGATAGTATGCACAATTATGCATATGGCTTGTATGATTTTGATGTAGATGTGTTCTTTTTAATATCCAAATTCAAATATTCCTCGAGCAATTGCTCCTTGTTCACTCATATGAATTGATTGCAAATTGAATGTCTCTAAATACCAAGACATGACAATAATTTATAAAAAAATATGTCAACTCAACTCACAATAGTTTGTAAGAAATGATAGGAAAACTAAAATTTGAATTTGAGGTTCAATCCAAAGTGGTGTGGAAGTAAACCCCTAGACGTAAAAATGTTAATTTTGGGATAGGAGAAAATGTAAGGAAATGGGTGTGAATGTTGGGTGTAATAAGTAGATAATAAATAACAAATATATGAGAATGTGTGTCAATGATTGGAAATAAGGATGCATAGTGATTGAGTATGAGTCAAACTTAACACAAGAGTGTGTCACTTGTCAATATGTAAATTATATTCAAGCATTCCATCAAAATAGGCCCAAGACTAAATGGGAAATGACATGGATGTACAAATTTCACCATAACAACATTATTTGAAATTAAAATAAATATAACTTGTCCAAAAAATGTAGACTAAATGAAATGACATCTTGAGGCCACACAAATTAGGTAAGTCCAATAATTAAATATCAAGTATCAAGAGGTCCAAAAGAAAATGGCCACAATAATATAACTTTAACATAATAAGGAAACAATCAATCGCAAAATCATGGTATCATAAAATCATTAAAAAGTACTAAGTAACTAAGGATATAATGCCTAAAATCATAAGAGCACCTTGAACATCCAAGTTACCCTAGCCTCCATCAAAAAATTAATTATTATCATCAATTGGCTTTCATTTGTAAGCAAGGAATTAAAACAAACCTAAAATTAGCATCAATTATTGAAACTAGCTATTTTAAGGTCATACAAACCTCTAATAGAGAGTGAAGTGGGTGTGCTCTTGATTTTAATACATGAGTGTTTGTTTCTCACTTACACAACATGGACAAAACATGGACAAGGATTTAATATTGCATAAGTGTTATCCCATTAAATGTTGAGTGGATGTGGAGAGGTGGAATCTATTATTAGCGAATTAGCTCAATTATTTATTTAATGAAATTATTATTAATTTTGATCAATAAATTAAGTGATTTAATTTGATTTATTAACTATTTTTTCTCTTTCGAAGATTGAGTTAACTCAGTTGATTGAGATTATTAAATATTTTGATCAATGAGTTAACTGATTTGAATTATCATGTTCTTTTATTAAAATATTTATAGATAATGGATTTATATGGGTTTATTTTGATATTTGAATATTTATTTCAAACAATTTATTGAAATTAATCAAATAATGAAGATTTTTTAATCAAATTAATTTTGGTAAAGTGAATTAATTAATGTAAGACAAACTATTTTAATGAATGGATGTTATTAGGTGTTGAGATGGGGAAATATCTTAGAAATCAATATATTTTAGATTTCAATGTCTACATTTCACCCCTCTTTTAAATGGTGTTGCAACTACAACAAGCAATGTCATTTCAAAGAAAATAGATATAGATAATTAATAATATGACATTGGTGATAGAAGAAACCCCATGTATTATCATGTATCATTTTCCCTGTGTTTGCCATGGTACCTTGGCCTATTGTCTAATCTCGCATAGATTATTGGGTTGGATAAAGAAAATATTTTAATAAATATAATCAAATTGATATTAATATTATTTGTCCATGCATTATAAAGATAACTTTATTATTACTTTTCAAGCTACATAATTGGGGCATAATAAATCCTTTTGTAGCTCTTATTGACATTTTATTATTTTGGATAAGAGTTATAAAAGTAAATTAAAATAGATTTTTAGGAGGAAAAAGTGAATATTTTTATTTTTATTTCCCTGGGAGTTTATAAAAACAGAGTGAGGGCTCAATTGCAAATCTTTATCCTTTATCTATCAAACCCTTGTTTTTTGAAAAAAATCCTTGTGTTCATTTATTTCTTCTAAGATGAAAACTCTATTGAAAAATGGAATTGAAGATGAAAACCCTGCATTCCAAAGGAGTGATATCATCCAAGGATTACCTATGTGTCAATATGCTTTGTATTTCCAATTTCATTAGCATTTCATGTTTAGTGTGTAATTTTTTTTTTAAGTTTTGATAGACTTTTTAGTTTGGAGGAGAATATCTATTATTTTTTTAGATGGTATTATTGAACATGTTTTTGCATTGATGTCAAAGGTGTGATGTTAAAGGTGTGACATTAAATGTGTTGGCTAAAAGGTCAACTGATTAATGAGAATTAAATGTAATTACTTCTATCATGTCAGGTTTGAGTATTTGAGTTTCAAAAGTACTATGACAAGTTGTGTGATCAATTGTAGAATGTTAATGTTATCATTATTGAGAAAAAAAAGAAAATTGTGTAATATATGTTGCAATTTGATTGTATCATCATCTTGTGTTTATTCTAGTTCGTGGAAGTAGTCTGAAAATGTTTGTGATAGTGTTTTGTGATTTGTTACTTAGAGCAAAGCATGCACTATCATTGTGTTTGGCTCCACATTCTACCACAATTGAATGATATTGCTTGCAATTTGGTGCTAAAGTAAGGTTATCCATAATGTATCATATTCCAAATTTTTAGAGGTTGAGCTTAAATGGACAAAAATTTAGAACTGGCAAAGTACAATTTGTGTATGTTGATTGAATATGAACGATATTTGTGTATTTGCACCAAAGAAGGGAAGTAGTGTCAATTGGAGGAAGCGTGTGAAGATAAATTAGGACTATTTTAAGACCTTTGGTATTTCATTTATGTTCTTTATTCAATAGCAGTGACAAATGTACTAATCATATTTTATTTCAATGTCTCTTTTTAGTGGCAATCTAGAGCTTACAATGGAAGATAAGGAATTGATCTAGTATTCATGTTACTTCCTTGTATGAATTTTGGGCTAATTTGGGTTGACCCTTGACTTTTGCATCTTTCCTTGTGGTTGTGTAGGATATTAGTCCATTTTTTATACTTTGGTAGATTTGGTTGGAGAGAAATTATCATATATTCCAAGAGTGCCAAAGCATAGTCATGCAAGTTTGGTATAATTAGGAGTGTTCTCAAGGAGACAATTAAGTCCAATTTGATCATTGATGAACCTCTTTCTTCTTCTTACGTATGAGGTTCAAAGCTCTTAAATTTATTCCCTTTTGGTGCCTCGAATCCCCCCTTGGTCATAGAGTGCAACCTTCTAGGAATATGGATAGGTTTTGTAAGTGGTCTCCTTCTTGTAGTATTTTCTTTTTATAAAATTAATATTGATAGCTCTACCTGAGGTAACTAGGGTATGACAAGGATTGGTTATATTGGTTGAGATAGTAAAGGACTGGTTCTTTTTTCTTCTCTACTTATTATGGAATTCCACTCTGGTAATCAAATAGAGGCTTGGACCATTATTGAGGCTTTAAAGGGAGCCTATGTGTTGGGATGGAAAAAGGTCATATGTGAAATGGATTCTATGATCTTTGTTTCTTTATTGAATAAAAGAAATCTTCAAAATTCCTAGAGATTAGATTTGGTGATAAATAAAATTCTTCACTCGGCCTCAAAATTTAAAATAATATCATATTTTAATATTCCTAGGGAATGGAATAAGGTGGTTGATTGTTTGACTAGATGGGCCATTAAAGAGATGTGTAATTGGAATGTTGTGAATTTGTTAACCTTGTTTTAAAACTTGATAAATTTTAAAAAATTGAGTCAAAATTCTTAAACTGAGAACCTCCTAGTTGAAAGTATCTCCAATTATCCACAAATTTTGAACACCTTGCCAGTCTAAAGCAAAATCACTCATCATCCCTATTTCAATCCTTAGATGCAGTGCTGAGTAGTAGCAAAATTCATGAAAAATAATGTTAAATTTAAAAATTAGTGTAAGTTGGTTAAAATTCCTTCAATGAGGATATTCCTAGGAGTATTTTGGCCAACAATATCAATTTTTTATTCTTGACACTTCACAGGTTGGGATATTTTAATGCTTCAATTTTCTATGTGTGGAATTACTGAAGTTGGGAAAATTTAACTTAATGGGTTTCTTCATATTGGCATTTTTAACAATCTGGAAAATTTTCAATTGAAGATTTGCAACCAATCAAAATCTATGAAAATTTCTTTGTTTGGTAGGTTCGTGGATTTAATTGGCTTTCAGCTGCAATGTCAAAAAATGATCTAGATTATTTTGGATCAAATATTGTTGAAGCATGGTCAAGATTTTATGGACAGAGGAGGTGTACAAATTTCATGACATAACGTGGTTTTTCAAATATTGGATTAATTAACTACTTATTTAAATTAAATAAGTAATTAAAAGCATAAGTTGAAAAATTAATTGGAATTGAAAGTGAGTTGGTTCAAACTCACAACTTAAAATTCTAAGTTAGAAAAATAGGTTGTGAGTTTGTAGAGTTTGCAAGTCACAACTTAAAATTATAAGTTAGAAAATTAGGTTTTGAGTTCGCAAAGTTCACAACTCACAACCCAAGATTTTAACTTATAAAAATAGGTTGTTATTTCACAAAGTTTGCAACTCACAACTTAAAATTATAACTTAGAAAAATAGGTTGTGAGTTTTCAAAGTTTGCAACTCACAATCCAAATTTCTAAGTTAGAAAAAAAAAGCTTGTGAGTTTGCACAACTCACATTCACAACTCATTAAGTGCAAGACAATTTATGGGATGTTTTTAGTTTAACCCAATTGTAGTAAAACTATGATATCTTTTTCGTTTCTCAATGAAATTTTAAAATTCAAAATGTTTCGGAAAGTAGAAGAATGAGAGTATAAAACCCAAGAATTTTTTGGAGAATTTCTAAGCAATGTATGACCAATTCAACATAGAAATATGACATGAAGAAGAAGACATGATTCATTTGCAGGCATGTGAACTGTTTGACAAAAATATTTGAATAGCTTCACCTTGGTGCATGCTAAGTCATTGTGTATCTTTACTTCAAATTAAACATTTTCCTTCATTTCTTAGAATTTTTGTAGAATAAAAGTAATGGAAAAGATATATTTGCAAGGAAGATCATGTTAGAAATGGTAGTTGATACCATTATTTCAAATATATATTGTGAATATTGTAGAACATGTTATGTGTGGTTATGAAAAAGAGTCTCTTTCACTCTTTGATATCATGCAAAACTCCATTGCAAGGTTAGATGATGTCACATTTATTGGTTTTTTCATTGCATGAGTGTAAATTTTCACATTGATCTATAAGTGAATCATTATGTGAGTATTGTTGACCTTGTACCTATGGTAATCATGTGGGCTTACATGTTTGAAGGAGTATAGTGTTCTTAATTGTGAATGGATATTATTTATGCCAATGGACAATGTACCAATTTATGGGCATGTTGTAACTCATAAACCTTGTTCCATCCCTATGGAGAACCCCAATATTATTTGTTCATTTCAACAAAAGGTTATAAGTTTTATGTTCTCGAGTACCTTGATGGTAATATGGTTACAAGTACAGATAGAGATGACAAATATGGACAAGTACCTTGGAAAAATTCATAACTCAAAATTTGTAATTTTCTAATCATTTTTGTAAAAGTGACTTATGTCACTTATTCTAATCAAAATGTTAGAAAATGAACCTTGTTTCTAGAAAAGTGGTGTAAATCCTAACTAAGTAATATTATTGTATTTCAAAGGCATTTAGAAGGTTGCTATAAAGTGTTTATGGGGTAGTTACAAGAGAGAATCCTACAAATACAAGGCTCTTACTAGTGTAAAGGAGAGACTTTTTGCAAAAGGGGAAAACTTTTGAGAACTATTCAAAAAGATTGTATCAAGACTTTTGGTTTGACACTTTGTACTTAAGGGTTTTTGATATTGTATAATTTCATGCAGATAATAAAAAATGCATTTGATTTGTATGCCTTCAATGTGTTTCTAGATTATTATTGTGGATTTTTCATTTGTTAAATTGACAGTCTCTTTATTTAATTGTGGAATCCATTGATCATTTATGTGTGATTGATGAAACACAATCATACCCTAGTATCTTGGTTTGAATATGCTAGGATAACTTGTTTCCTCATACGTTGAAATTTGTTATCTCTTTCATCGTATTGCATATCAAAAACATATTTGTGATAAAACCCCTTGTAATTTTTCATTTGTTGTGAAACCTTAGTTGATATTCATATGTCTATTGTTGGGATTTTTGTTATTCATTTTCCTTTATTCTTGTATTTTCTCCTTTATGTACTTTTAGGTTAAAAGTACACAAAAGCTTTAAATACCCCCATCATACAAGGGAGTTGCCCCTCTCAAACATAGACCTGAAGATCATTATTTTATAATGATCTCTCCAATTGTTGGAGCTTTGTTGCACTTATCATTTGGTGAGTCAAGAATCATTTCAAGTGCCAATTCACTTACCACCAAAATTATAGAGAGTTGACCCAAAATAGATGTCAACAAATTATTCAACTTATCCATGATGATCCAATGAATTAAATTTGGTTTGTTGGTTACGGGGAATGATAATCTTGATAGGAGTTTAGATTTTATTGGATGGGATTGCAAGGATCCCTAATTGTTACACCCTATTTCTAAGTTTCCAAATTACTTTTACCTTTAATGAGTAAATATGTTTCTAATGCATGATTATATTTTGATGAAATTTCAATAGATGAATAAAATACATAAATGTGTGTTACGATGAATTAGTTTTAAACGTTTTAATGATGCTTGTGATATATGATGAATATAATTTATATGTATCAAATGAGTACACGTACATGTTGCACTAAGTTGGGTGCAGGAAAGGTTCAAACCCTCCAAAGGGGAGAGGGAGAGTATCACCCAAGAGAGAAGTTGTATGGGAACCATTAGTAAACCCATCTCAGTAGATGCACACACTCACTACATAGGTTAGATAAATCTTGTTGAGTCAATCCAAGCTTTGTGTTGGTAAGTGTTAAACCATGTTGATAGCTTTTTGGTTGATAGAAAATTTAGGATGGTTACCTTTCATTATCCTTGATTGTTTAGTCAATTTTTGAGTTACAATGTTAAAACCCTTGTGATGGACATGAGTTATGTAATATGTATTTAAATATATATATATGTGTGTGTGTGTGTGTGTGTGGTGTATATATATAAACATGTGTACGTATATATTGGTAATATATATACATAATTTATTGATATATATATATATATATAATTAGGTGTACATATATTGGTACATATACATATTATAGTAGAAAGTTTATTATAATGTATATAGATAAATATATACATAATTAATATTATAAACATATTATTATTATTTTAAATATGTGATGGAAGCCATATTATATGGAAAGTAAGCCATGCATATGGTGGTATGCATATGCCATGCAATAGCAAGATAGAAAGTTATTTCTAATAGTTGTTTAAACATTAAAGGTAACTAACAATGGCACCAAACCTTGCATATGAATAGGTGGAAAAAATGACACAATAAAGGAAAAGGTTAAATAGAGTTCTAAAACACTATTGCACAACCCATATATGAGGCGCTTTGACCAAGTAAAAACTATTAGGGATCCAAATATGCACCCTAAATGTGAAGTTGTGAATGAACTTGGCATATTTGGATGTAACATGGGATTGCTTTCAGGTTGTGGGTATCCTATTCGAAGTAAACCTCCAGTGATAAGGGATTGGCTTCCCCTTTTGATGCCACCTAACTACTAATTTATGAGGTAAAGGGTAAGAATTGTAGGAAAATGAACCTAATACTGAAAATACCTAAGGTGATACACCAAAACAACTTGGACCTGATAACAACCTATCACATTCAAAACAACATCATAAAATTTGATTTACACAACTCAATTTCCAATGCAGTTTACATAAGTAATTTATAACGAGGTCTATAAACAATGCTTTCAGAAGGAAAATAAAGGTTCCACAACTAACAACACAACTTATAACCTGCTAACATTTATGCTAAATAGATGCATAAACATGAGACAAGTTTGCAAGGAAAGATGAATTTCACAAGACAAACTAATCAATCATTAATAGCATACCATGAAACATGAAGAGAGAAGATAAAATGCTCTATTCTATTGATTCAAAGTGCTTATTGTATTACAACTCCATCTGAGTTACAATACTGCTCCATGAAAAATAGCTCCAAGAAACAAAGCTATCATGTTGTTGGAAAGAAAGAACTAACTCCAAAAATGCCCAAAATGAACATACTTAAGCAAAAAGATCACACAACTCTTATGCTTGCCCATCTAGAAGGTTTTGGTCAGATGAGACACAAAATCCAAAAAGGAACCTTCCAAAATCACTCCAAAATGGTGAAAATTCAAGCTTAGACTCAAGTCATGCCAAAAGTGTGACAAAACTCCCTCCAAAGTAGCACATGTTTCTCCAAAACAATCAAATGCTTCACCCCCACACTCTCCACGTGTCTGCAAGCCAATCATTTTGTCTCCCAGCTTTGACTCATATAATATGTGTGTTTTGAAAACACAAGACTCCAAAAAGGAATTAAATATAATAACTTGATTAAGTGATTTATAAATTGAGTTATTTTACATTTCAAAGCAAAAACTAAGAGGGCCCACCATTAATAATAGATTACATTATGTTTGCATGTAAATAATATCAAAGTGATTAGCAAATCACCTAAATGATATTTTATACTTTGAAATAAAATGAAAAAATATAATGAAAAGTCAAAATGCTTTCAAAAGCATTAACCAAGATCAAAAATCCTCCAAGGCACTTGATCATTTTTACTCACTTCATCCTGCATTCCAATGCCACATGTTTGGTCAACATCTTCTGATTCTCAAAGGCAAAATAAAAGGCTCAAGTTTGGCTCATATGGCTGACCTCCACACTTCTTGGAAGGAATCTTCTAAGTCTTCAAGTACCATGTTATTCATGACCAAAAGGTCAAAGGCAGGTTACACAGGATTTGGCACACTCCATATGTTTCATTGTTTGAAACACTTAGCAATATTTGAAAAGGCATAAAATGCCTAAGTCATGAACTTACCATTCGACCCCCACTATGCATTAACATGAGCTTCATTTTTTAAAACATGGGATAAAAATCCCATTGGAATCTAGAAGGGTCAAACCCTAATCATCAAAAGATAAAAAATGTGGAAAAAAAACTATCATTTGCCATCGAGCATTTTGGAAGAGACATGTTGCCACCATGGTGTTTGGAGTTGACATTGTAAATGGTGTTTTGACACTATTTTTTGGCTGATTCTTTGATGGAAAGTGCATGAACACATAGGTAAATGCATTTATTTGACATAAATCTACTTTTTTCACTTCGTTGGAGCTCCTCGATTGATTTTCGCTATGGCCTATAGCATTCTCTAATGAACTTTGCTTCATTTTTTCTCTCTGTTGTTGTTCTCCATTTTTAATAGCCATCGTGAGAGCTTGAAATAAGCTTTAGGTAAAGGAAAGAAGCCTGAAAGTTGCAAAAAATATGAGCAACAACTCTAGGTATGCTTTGAATCGACTTCACTCCTCTTAGATTTCAAGCAACAAAGTTTACTTTGAGCTTTCATATGATTAATAAGACAAAAATTCTTCATTTCCTTCAGCATTTTCTTTGAAAGAAGAAAACCCCAATCTTTTGTTGTGCTACTTTGAAAAAAACACAACCATTGAGGCTGTGTCTATAGATAGAAGAATGGCTCTTTGTTTGTCATTTTGAATCTATATTTATAGCATCATACCTTGATTTACCTTTAAAAAAAACACTTCAAATGCCTTTTGTGTTCAAACCCAAGTGGGTTTCTCCAATTTGCAATAAAATGGTGTTTCTTTGTGAGCATATAAACTGGGTTTTGCGCATTCATTTCTTGTTTTGAATATCTTACAAACTCTCAATATTTTGTATTTTGCAAATTTTTGCTCAAACCCAAGTAGGTTTATGTTCATTTGAAGAAATTTCATATTCTTGTAAAACAATCAAAGTGGGTTACCTTCAATTGTAACAAATTGCATTTCATTAAAAACCCCTAAGTGGGTTTTGGTGTTTTTGAAGGAAAAAAACCCTTGCTTTGTGACTATAGTTGCTCTTCTCTGATGACATTAGTTTTCCCATAGCTGAGATATGGAGGTTGGAAACCTGAAATAAGCACCTCTATTTTTCCCTCTAGCATATTAACAATTGTAGACATTGAAGGTCTCAAT
>VDFB02043008.1:0-40749 GCA_007258455.2 Sequoia sempervirens
CTATCTCATCAACCTTCACATTCGAGCTCTCTACAGTCTTTCTTAGTCTTTTATTGAAACATTTGTATTCCTTGCTTTTGGTAGAGTATCCAAGAAATATGCCCTCAAAATAGAGATTCACATCACATATCCACGTTTCCTCACATGACACCTCATATATTTGGGGTTTTCTATATTTTTCTGTGACTGCTCCCCCTGAAACCATTACTGGGTTTAGTTCTTAGAAGAGGTATCCACACCAGATGTAGATACAAGGTTATTTGATTCATCCTTGTTCTCAAGTTCTTCCTTCTTTCTCCAAAATTTTTCCATTTCTCTTCTTACTTCTTCTGGATCTACCTTGTTCATAGGCTTGTTCTTTTGTTCTGGATTAGTTTTCTTCCCAACTTTGTTCCAATAGAATTTTGAGACATGTCCTGATTTATTGCAAGTGTAGCACATAACATATCCAAGATCAAATGAATTTTATTTTATCTTTATCCTACACTAATTAGCCTTGTGTCCAAAGATATTGCATGTGTAACAATAACCTTGAAAGGATTGAATTCTTCTATTTTTATCTATTTTGTTTATCATCATATGGTTTCTATATTTGATAGCTCTATGTCCAAACTTGTTGCAACCATAACATTTTCTAGCAAAGAATCTAGCATTCTGTCTCATTCTATTTTGGTTCATCCTACTTCTACATTATGTTACTCAGTGTCATGTTACTCAGTGTCATGGATTACATGCACTATACCATCATGGATGAATTTTAGACACTTATGCATGACTAAAGGAACTACATTCATAGCAACCAACCAAGGGATACCCAGTTTCACCCTAAAGAGTTCATACCTCAGGATTATGTCAAAAATTAAGTTCATTGATTTATGTACAACAAGGACCGACAAGGTGATGCAACCATAGGGAGGTACAAAAATTTCATTGTGTATGGATGGTACTCTTAGATGTGTCATACCCATCTTTGTGCAAGAAATTGATTAGCATAACCTCCTCAGTAATTCCATTTACCTGATACGTTGGGTCAACAAGAACACCTGTTACAGTGTTTCCATTGATTCATGCGAGGATGTATAAGTGAGATGGTTCTCTATTATAACTCATCAGTAGGTCTTGCGAGGTGGAAGTTATACTAGGAGAATTACTTGTAGGTTGTGTGGATGGGATTGATAGATGTAAAAAAGAGGCCATCGCATATACAAGACAAAACTTTCATAGATCCCTCAAAGGTTTTGTAACTAGATAGAGACCCAACTAAGGTTTCATTCGGCAATGCCTACAAAACCTTCCAACTACACTACTAGGGGTTGTAGGTTGGGTTACAAGGTGGAACACTTCACAACACTCATACCCACAACACTCCTAAGATATGAGGAAATAGCCTTTTAGCACCGCTAAATGAAACCAAAATGGTTCACGTCAATTTCACCAAAAATGTAAGCTAGGGGACCAACCACACCAAAGCTCCAAGTCACAAAGAGCTGAGAGTGGAAGGCTGCCCTATCTTACCTCAAGCTAAGTAGGTTTTTTAGGTTGAGGATAGAGAATGAAGAGCACTCTTAAGTGCTTCTATCACTCTACTGATCCAGGTACTTGAATGATGCTAAACGATCCGGTTTTTGGAATCTGAACTGTACCTTAGACAAATCTCTGCTCAAGGACAACATCGTGGCACACTGACATCTCTCTAATGTGTTGGTGTCCGTACGGCTAGAAAGTGAAAAGTATAGTATGGAAATCCAAAAAACCTACTAATAGCCTAGTGAATAAGATTTAACAAACTAAACATAATAAAAAAAATAGGAAATTACTGTAAAAGATGGTAAAGAAGATGAAAACAAGGGTGATGAAGACCAACTCACTAAAAGTCTAGTTTGCCAAAAAGATGGTACAGGGGTTTTCCTTAGTCAAACCCTTGCTTTGGTGTTTCCACCTCCACAAACATCTAGATAGATAGAGAGAAGTAGAAATATGATAAAGAAATTAATGTTGGAGTGGAAATGGAAACAAACACTACAATAAACAAAAAGCTACATAAATCCAACAATGAAATAATCAAAAGTATTACCACCCTTGACCAAAGGCATTCAAGGCCAATGAGAGAGGAATGCAAACCCATAAAAATGGTAGAGTCAACAAAATCACAACACCGTAAGTAGCCTCACTAGGCCCCAAGTTGAAGCTTTTGTGGTAGAGTATGGAAGATGTGATTTTGGAGACGTGAAGCTAGTAGTGTAATAAGTAGCTCAAACATATTGAGGTAATCAAATTGGTGTATAGAAGCTCAAGAATTGCCCAACATATCATCAAAGAAGGAATGAATGTGAAATGGATGCATTTGAAGATCAAAATGGGAGGGAAAGAGCCATTTTTGGGCCGGTTGGTTGACATAGACACATTACGCTTCATGTCCAATGTAGAATGTAACGTCACTGCAGACTCCATAGGTAGGAATCTGTTAGGGAGGGAAACACATTGCACAGAATTCTATACGTTGTGCTCATGTCCCTAAAAAAAATGTCCCCATCAACATAAAATACAAGTGCCAAGTGGATGCATTGCAGATGGGTGATGTGGAATTTCACAATCGGGTTTGATTTTTCTAATTTAGGGGGTGTAAAGGGGGAGTTTGCAAAAGGGATGAAAATTCATTGCTATACACTTTCACTTCTTTCAAACTTTGCAACACACTGTTATGTACAATAGCACATTTGTCTTACAGAGTCAGTAGTCTTTTCTCTAGAAGACTTGTCTTCACCCCTTTCATGATCTATACCTTAAGATTAGAAGCATATTCCTTAATAGAATCAAATGCACACTTTAGATTCTCAATTGGTGCTAAGGAATCATTTGTAGTAACACCAGGGGTTGTTTCCTACAATGCCCTAATGGCTTCATTTATCAGATCATTCCCTTTCTGATAAGCTTCAACAATCTCTTAAGTGAGTTGAAAAAGGAGCCACAAATCTTTATCTTCTCACTTGGTGCAATCTTAGATAAGTCTATAGAGCCCGGATGTGATGGAAACTTGACTAGCTAGGGTGGAAGCATTGGTTGTAGCCTTAGTTTCTTTGTTAGTAACCCTTTGAGTGTGATTTTGGATGATTCTTCAGTTGACTTTGGTGGCTCAACACCTTTGGGATTCTCTTCTGTATTTCTTTCAGGCTGGGTGGCTTCCTTTAATTCTTCTTCCTTCTTTTATTCTTCTTTTTCTTTTTCTTTTTTTGAGGATTTTTCAGAGGATTTATCCTTTTTTTCCTTCTCCTTCTTGTCCTCATCATTCTCATCACCATTGTCCTTTTTTTCCTTGATCCCTTCACCTTCATCTTTACTCTTCTCTCCATTATTACCAGTGGATTCATGATGTTCTTTAGGTACATTACCAGTATCATCCCTGTGTTATTTTTCAATTTGTTTGCTTGTAGTCTCCTCTCTATCATTCAAAGGGGCAAGAGTCTTCGAAACCTCATGTATCTCACCAATACTTTCCAAGATTGGATGATTTACTACTTATGTAATAGTAGCATGCTCCTGTGCCTGAGCTGTATGGGATGGAGAATTGGTTCTTGTCCCATAACTTCTTGCCAAACTTTTGATTATGTCATAAGTTTCCTTTCTTACTCTTTCCATATGATCTGTCTCCTTTTTCACAAGCATGTTAACTCTTTGTTTGATTCTAAATAGAGTAGAGCGTTCTCTTAACAAATCAACAACCTCTTCTTGAGATAAAGAGGATCCATAAGAAACTAAGGACTCATTTTTCATCTTATCTTCATCATTTATAGCCTCCTCCTTCTTTTTACTAACGCTTTCTAGACATTATCAGTTATTATATTCCACATTGACTCCACAATCACATTGCAAATAATAATGTATTGAATGAAAGCATTCATAACAATTTATTTTTATTCATCATTTACTTCATCATATAGTTGGGTAGTCGACATAAGATCTTCAACATCTATCATATTATTTACCAAAGAACCTAGATTTAAAGGTGGTTGATCACTTATCAGAGGAGAAGCAATCATGTCCTCCGTAGGATCAGATGTGCCTTCTTCATTCTTCTTTTCATGCACATGAACTCTAAAAGAGTCTTCTTCCTCTATCTCTTCATCTGTGGAGATATTGACTCTACTTTTTACTTCTTCATTACTGGAAGATGTGCTTCTTCTTTTGTATCTTTTCAATTGTTTCTCTTCTTGTAAACCAAGATCAATTTCTTCTTGAAGAACATCACTTAAACTTCTCTTCTTATTTTCCTTTTGCTTCACTCTTTTTTTTCTAGGTGCAAAAGGGGGTATGTTCTTCCTTTTAGAAGCATGAGTACTAGGTTTGGTGGAGATAGGTACACTAACTGATGCTAGAGTATTGTGTTATTTCTTCTTTCCTTTCTCAACTACAACAACATTGGGAGTAAGTGCAGTAGTAGTGGATATCCTTTCAGATTTTCTAGGTCCAGAGGGTAGTTCAACTAACTTGGACTTCCTCTTATCAAGGGATTCCTTCAATTGATCAATACCATCCTTGGTAAATGATCCTTTGAAGAATTCCTCAACATTCTTCCTTGTTGTTTTTGCTTTATGGGATTTAGAAGCCTCTAAGTGCACTTCCTTAGCCTTTTCCTCATATTTTCCATGTCGGGGTAGAGAGGGGTATCTTGGACTACTAAGCAATATTTTAATAAACCTCTTAGCAAGTTGTTCGTCTACCTCATATCCCAATGGTTCTATCTAGAGAGTTCTAGGTTCAAATGCTTCCATGATACATTCATCAGTACTTACAAGAAAGGTTATGTCTTTTTCATAATTTTTCAGCAAGCTTCTAGGAATCCTTTATCTTTCATGCATTTCATTCTGGAAAACTAAAAATAATGTAGTTAATTCATTATTTTGTGCCCTAAAGTCTCCAAGGATGTGCAAGTGTTCAAAAATTTGATGAGCAACTAGCCTGCTGTGATCTCATATGATGTTTTTATTTCTTGGTAGCTCCCTCAAAAAGTAAAATAGTAGACAAACTACCAATGTCTCAAACTTAAAGGAGTGTTTCTTTGTCTTGATCAAGCTTAGATTTTCCAAAAGTTGTCTGAGCAACTCACAGAGATCATAGCCCCTTCCATTCACCACCATTTCATATGCGGTATGAATTTCTGTGGTAGACACAAAATTCCCTCGATTAGTGAAATATATCTTCTATGCAATCATGATAGCAACATACTTCACAACTAATTTTTCTATAGGATTAGTAGTTAAAGCTCTCCCATCAAATGTGGCTCTAGTTAGCTTCATAACTACATTGTATTTCATAGCTTGCAACACTGGAAAGGGTTTAGTGGCACAAAGACCAATTACAACTTGTATCACCTCCTTGTTGATTAACTTGACTATATTTTTCCACATAAAATTATCATGCACCCTACTTAGTGCCATCCTAAAAAAATGAGTCCATATCATTTGCAAAGTTAGGGAACCAATTCCAGACATCCAACTTCTTTTGTACTAGGTTTTCATATTCAAATTTTATAGAAAAATCATCTCTTATCAATTCTTCCATCCATAAATCCCTAAGTTCTTGATGATTGAATTCTTCTAGCTTACTATGAATGTATGTTCTAGTGTCTTTAGTAGGTAAAACATTAATAGGAATGTGAGAGAATGCACCCAAGGGATCCATTTCGAAGACCTTTGAAGTATACCTTTAAAATTTGGCTCGGGGTCTCTCAGAAACTTCCACAATAGTAGGAGTAGCCATTTATTTTCCTTAAATTACTTAGAGAGATGCTTCAATTTGAAATTCACAATGCTCAAATAATCTATAAATACCTTCTTCAAACTCTGTCAAAAACTAGGGTTTGATGCCAACTTCTCTAAATCACTTTTCAACTTTCTTCAGCTCGCTCTGCTTCTTCCAATTTGCAAATGTATTTAATTCAACTTAGTTTATTACTTTATGAATTACAAATCTTTCCCTAGTTTTGCATTAAATGCACTCCAACATCAAAAAGTTGATAAAAAATTTGTAGAATACATTGTAAACCCTAAGATGCTCTACGATTCAATAGATTTGCATATTTTCTGCCAAAAACTTCTTTAAGATCTTAAGATCGAAAATTTACACCATATATCCTTGTGTCACTACTTGACACTTCTTATTTTGGGGGTTTGTTAGATTTTTCAGTCACTACTCCCCCTAAAACCATTGTTGGGTTCAGTTCTTAAAAGAGGTATATGCAATGGATGCATATTTAGATGCATTTGATTCATTCTTATCCTCAAGCTCTTTTTTTTCTTCCAAATCTTCTTCATTTCCTCTTTAACTTTAGTAGGATCAATCTTATTCATAGTTTTCTTCTTTTGATCCGATTTAGCTTTCTTCTCAATTTTGTTTATGCAGAATTTTGAAATGTGTCCTGGTTTATTGTAGATATAACACAACTTTTTTTTGACCAAACTAATTTGGATTTATCCTTGATCTACATTGATTAGCTTTATGTCCAAAAGCATAGCATATATATCAATGGCCTTGAAAAGATTGAGTCATTCTTCCAATATTGAATATGTTCATTATTGCCTGACTTCTACACTCTGTAGCTCTATGACCAAAATTATTGCAAGCAAAGCATTGTCTAGTAAAGAATCCAACATTTTGATCCATTCTATTCTGGTTCATTCTACTTCTACATTTAGTTTCCCTTTGACCAAATTTATTGCATGAAAAGAAAATGCTATTGAAAGATGGGTACCTTTGAGCATTAGGTTGTCAATAGGAATCCTTCTAGGATTTCTTTTATGATTATTGATTTTCCTTTCATTTCCTTGAGTCTTCCTTTGATTATTCATTTTTTTGGGAACTTGATTTTCCTTTGAACTTTGTCCTTCTTCAAGTCCTAGACCGCCTTTATCCTTAGCTAGTTTTTGAAAAGCAATCAATTGATCAAGCTTTGTGGTACTTACTTTGAATTTAAACTCATGAGATTTTTCCTTCACTAAGTTAGATATTAGTGTCACCACTTCTTGTTCACGCTTTCTGCACTCATCAATTTTGCTATGGATTTTTTCTTTCTTACATTCTTCAATTCTTTTCTTTTCTTCCACTTGCAACTTTAGTCTAGTGATGTCTTCATTTTCCTTCTTCAATTGATCACTGATTTCTCTATGCCTTTCTTTGAATTTCTTGATTTTTTATTGTTGCAAGATGGTGTGTCCCTTGGTCTCCCTTGTAACACAATGCTTGGGTTTGTGACATGGTCTAACCACCTCCTATGGATCTTAATTGACGCTTGTATCAAGCATTGATAGGTTGACCTTTTGGTGCAACAACAAGGCCAACAATTGGTATTAGAGCTGGTCATAGGTTCAAACCCATCACTTGTGTTGGGGGGGATTGTTGCAAGATGGTGTGTCCTTTGGTCTTCCTTGCAGCACAACACTTGGGTTTGTGACATGGTCTAATTGCCTCTTGTGGATCTTAACTGACACTTGTTTTGGGCATTGACAGGTCAACCTTTTGGTGCAATGGCAAGGCCAACAGTTCTCTTAATTTTTTGATGCATTCGTTTGCTTCTTTCAGGTTTTCCTTTAGGGATTCTTTATCATCTTCACTTTTGTCTAGATCTTTTAGAGTAGCATGAAGTTCCTCAGTTGCAGAGATCTCTTTTGGAGGAACAGGGTACTTTTTATCAGCCATGCGTTCAATCTTCAAGATTTTCCTCAAGCTATTAAGCTTCTTAAAAGGAACCGAGCTTTGATACTAATTTTTGAACACACATAATACTAAGAAGAGGGGTGAATCAGTATTCTACTAAACCAATTGATTGCTAACCATCTAATTATTACAATGTATCTTGTTGCATCAGTAAGTAAGAATATGGAAATGAGCATAACATCACACAACACATAGACACCAAGTTTGTACATGGAAAACCCAATGTGGAAAAAACCATGGTGAGGATTAACTCACAATATATTATAACTAGATACAAGATATTACATGGCTCACTACCAATGATGTGAATTGAAAAGAATTCACCTTCTAAGTGTTGAGTATAGTTCCAATTAAGCTATGAAAGATGGAAAGTTTTGTACCAGATTGTAGGTGTACAATAACTACCATATCACTTTATCACATATCTTGCATTATCACTTATTTTCATCTCTCTATACCTATCTCTAAAAAAAAAATACATACATCTATGTACATCCCAAATATATATGCTTAGCCCAAAGATATTCCATATACACATAGTTCATACATCAATTAGGTCGACCTAATTGGATGTACACATACATAATTCAAAATATCTTGTTGGACACAAAACAAAACTTCTTTGTCACTCAAAAATAAAAGTGCAAGAAAAAATTTAGGTCAGCCCAGACCTAAAAGATAATCCTTCATGAAATGTGCACCTTAAGTTGGCCAAAAGAGAAACACAACAAAACTATAAGCCGAACTTATGACATTTAAATCTTTCAACCTATTTAACTAAAATCGTTGATACCTTGAACACAATCGCATCTAAGACTCTTGAAAAACATATCAAATTTTTTTAAGCCGACATACACTTTAGAGAGATTCCAGACTAGATTACTGGATTGAAGTAGCACAACCATAGTTTACCAGATGAGTAGATATTTAGACATAAAACAATGTTGGCATCAATGACAACAAAGACAACAAACTGAAGGTCTCCTTCTTCATTCTTCCAACTTCATGCTATTATGAAATTTTAATGCTATTTTTCTTCTTAAGAATTCTTATTAATCTCTTGGAGACTAAATCTATAATGTTATTTTTATTTCTTTAATCATATGTTCTTATAATCTAAAAGTTTCTATTTATTTTACTAGATCCTAGCTTATCATTTGATTTTTGTATTTGAACATGGTATTAGAGATTTTTGGTGCAAGGATAGATCTTTAGTTTCTATATTTGATAGATTTGGGGGAGGAGAACTAATTAGGTTTCTTTTAGGTTACCTATAAACCTAATATTCTCTCCTCTTGCATATTCAAATGATATGGATAATCATAAAATTTTAACAAAAAGTAATTTAAATTTTATTATTTGCACTGGTATTTTCAAAAACCTATATGATTTCAAATTTTTAGTAATCTTGTAATAATTTTAAATTATTTCATATCATCTAGAAAGATTTCAAAATTTGTAATAAACAATCACATCTGAAGAATGAAAGACAAGCATGTCCACATGGAATTTATCCCATAAGAGAACCCACTATGAATTAGTGTATACACTTAAAAATGGTCATATCACGTTGTCTGGTAATTAATTAAATATTTTTAATATTTAATTAAAATCTTTTGATTCTATCTACGTATAAATAAATTTAAATAATTTATTTATATTGTTCATGATTTCATTTCTTAATTAATTAAATAAATGTTATAATTTATTTATATTAATTATCATATAATCTTAGTTTGAATATTTTATTCAAATAAAGATTAAAATATTATAATTCTTCTAAATATCATTTATAATTAAATATTCCAAAATATTTGATTATTTCTTCTAATCTAATATTCATTTTTAAATCATTTCAAAATTCCTCCAATTCAATAATCTATTCATAATTAAATATTTCAAAAATATTTAATTAAATTCTTCTAAATATTTCAAAAATCTTCTAAAGTCATTCATGATTAAATATTACCAAAATATTTAATTAATTCTTCTATAGTTTTCAAAAAATCAAAAATCAAATATCAAAAAGCAATAAAGGAAATTAAATAAATTTAAATATTTATTTAATTTGGGATTTATCTTCAACTCCCGGGAAACAAACTGCCAAAACAGAAAATTAAATTTCTCTGTTCCTGTGCAGGCTTGTTCCCGTGGGTTGAAGACAAGCTTCCATTCTTCTCTCCAACCTCTCAACCTCCCCCATTTTCTTCTCAACCTCTCAATCTCTCACCATTCAAACCTACCAGACAATTCACAGCCGTAGATTCTTGCCAGCCGGGATGAAGCCTGCAAAAATCTATAAATACAGCTGCCGGGAGCTCCAAATCATATAGAATTTAGAAGCAAGTAAATTATAGCCAAATTACAAGCAGCATTAGCATTCATAGAGTATTATCATAGCAATAGTATAGCAATCATAGCAATAGAATCATGACTCATCTCATCTACAGCCCCTGTACATAATTACAGCCCCTGTCCATCTTCACCATCATTTAGGATAGTTTTCCTTTGCATACTCGTTCTGCAGCAGTCATTTGGAGAAGCTCACACAATCTGAGAGCCAGAAAGCTTCAAACCAATCTCTGGAGATAGAGAAAGACGGAACGTTCTTGAAGAATTGTTATTTTATAGCCAAGTTTATTTCAAATTTTCTTCAATTTAAAGTTCTGTTAATAGTGTTTTGTTTTAATTAGATTAACAATAGAATACATTACACATTTTTGGCGCCCACCGTGGGGCCTTTGCCCCCTTTTTAATGTTTTGTTTGTAGTTTTTTTTGACAGGTTACAGGAAAAACAGCGGAATAGCGCAGACGACACGTTTTCGGAAAAACACTTCCAGTTTAGCGCCCGTGATAAATCTTTCAGCGCCCGTGACTAATCCTTCAGCGCCCATAAAGTCTGTTTCAGCGCCCTTGAAGTATATTTCAGCGCCCGTGACTAATCCTTCAGCGCCCGTGAAATCTGTTTAGCGCCCGTAAAATCCTTCAGCGCCTGTAAAGTCTGTTTTAGCGCCCTTAAAATCTGTTTTAGCGCCCGTGATAAATCTTTCAGCACCCGTAATGTTTATTTCAGCGCCCATAATATTTCTTGCAGCGCAAATTTTTAAAACACTGTAATCTGTAATCTGTACTCGTAGTTTAGTTTTAACTGATTCCGACGCAGCCGCGGACAGTTAATAATCTAAGGATAAAATTTACCAATCCTAGGGTAGTCATCTAAAGGATAAAATGAAGCAATTCTAGGGTAGCTATTTAAAGAAAAATGAACCAATCCTAGGATAGACAAATCATTTTTCAATTTTAGCTTAAAATGAATTTTCTCTTTATGTGAAGCAAAATCTTCACTTAGTTTAGAAAATTTCAGTTTGGTGCTTAAAATTGAATCTAGTGTTTGCTTTGTTCTCAAGTGATAGGCCTATGCTCTCCCCTTAACTGGGTGATCAAAATGCCAAACTCACTTATTCCTTTTTATGCATCTTTAAGTTTTATTACAACCTTGTAGAGAGCCTGCTCTTGTGGGAAAAAGTACTCACCCAAGAGGAACGACTCAAGTGGGTTCAAGCCAAAGCCAGGCTATTCCACCCCACTATAAAATTTAAAGCAAAATTGGGGAAACCCTCTTTTGACGGTAGTGTGCATGATAACCATCCCCAAAGCCTTTGTTCTAAAGGTAGGGAGGTCTCTCGAGGGAGTCTATCATTTGCCGCACCGAACGGAAATCCTTACTACGAACCTAGTGTAGTAACTAACCGAGTCAGTATCCAAACATCATTTCAATCACAGTGCAGGGGAGGGAAGAATCTACCCCCAAGATACTCACCATATAACTGCCAAGGATTGTTTGCTCAGGGGATCCGGTATCCACTTCCGTCACTCTGAGTACGCACCTGGAAAAGACAAAAACACGGGCGCCCTTTCGGGGGTGACACGGCTGTGTGAGTCGAACGCAGTTTTAAGATGTGGGCTGTTGATTGCTATGATGACCTACTTGAGAACTAAGAGTGAGTCTGTTTGAAGTGCTTGTCATGTGTAAAACCTGTTAAAACAATTTTTGAAAAACATTTTGGTTACACACTTGATGTTTAGCATAGGACTTAAAAACAATTGTTTTCAACTTGTTTGATGTGTTTTCATTACATTAATTTAGATAAAGATCATCCAAAACACTCATTATCATATTGATCAATCTCATGTTACGAGATTGGAAATCTACAAAGTTTGTAAAAAAATCCGTTTCCAAAAGGATTAAGAAGCCAAAGAAACCTCTCAACCACAAGAAATTATTGAAGAAACAAAAATTCTTATATCAAAGTCGAAAAGTTTTACTTAAATATAGAACTTTTCTTCATAGGTATCATGATTGTGTTAGAGGTCTTTCAGATGATTATGCCATAGAGCCTTTGTATTCACAAGCTTATTTTCAAAGAAGAGCCCTTTCTCAAAGGCATAACCATAGTCAACGCATCCGTTTTAGTTATATTCCCCAACCAGCAATTGAATACTCTACTCGTCCAAATCAAATCTTACAATAGAGAACTTAGAATATATTGGGCATTTATCATTAAATCCATCTTTTTACAAAGCCATGATCAAAACTTCATAAAGTGCAACAACCATCCTTTTCTAGATCTTTTGCTTATATTCCCACCAACAGGATTTTCATCCTTTCACTTAGGGAACAACACAAGTTACAAGATTAGAAAATTTCGTGTAAGTCATAGAATTTTCATTCTATCTTGACCTTCATACATACCACATCAATTGCACTATTTCACTCTTTTGATCAAAAGCGAGTAAAATCTTGATACAAATCTATGCCTGTCTTCACGAGATCTCAAAAACAAATGGAAAAAGACGAAGGAGAAACTACAACTAGTAAAATGGGTGATCGAAATGAAAAAGAAGAGGAAACATTTAATATTGATGAGATAACGGAAGAAAAGCTTCAAGAAGCAGAACAAGATCCTCAATTCCATACTCTTATGGAGAGAATCCTAGAACGTAACAAAGAAAAATACTTCCTTACATTAGCTAATCAAGGAGCTAAGTTGCCTCACACCTTTGACATAGAGGGGATTAAACAAAATCCTGAAAATCCTCCTAATGACTTTAGTGCTCTTAATCAACAGATCAAAGAATTACAAGGGCAAATAAAGGAAATGCAAGGAGGTACAACAAAGAAATATGTTTTGGAAGACATATCTCCTTATCCATTTGATAGGAGTCTTCAAATGATCCCATTTCCAAAACATTGTGAAATTCCTAAGTATGATAGGTATAATGGAAAAACCGATCCCATAGACCATGTTAGGGATTTCCGAAACATGAGTCTTGAATTTGCCTATGATGATACTTACTTGATGCGATTATTTCCACGAAGTCTAGGTGTACAATCCATGGAGTGGCTTTCAAAAATCACTCCACCTATCAAAACTTTTGAGGAGTTGATAAATCAGTTTATCTCACAATATGCCTACAATATTCAACATCAAATAACAATGCTTGATCTTTGTAAAGTGAAACAAAAGGTAGGAGAACCCTTTACTACATTTTTACAAAGATGGAGAAGGTTATTTGCACGATATTCTCGTCCTATTCCTGAAAAGGAAAAGATGGATATTTTTATCAATAGCCTTGATCCAGAATTAAGCTATAGGCTTAACCTTCATTGTCCTCATAACTTTGAAAAACTGATTGAAAATGCAATCACTATTGAAGGGGCCTTGGTTAAAAGGGGAGTGATAAAACTTGATAATCCAAGTACATCAAATCAAAACAACGATAAAACAAGGTTTTGGAATAGAAACAAAAATGTTGTTAATGATGGTATAGTGGATGCAAATAATTTACGAACAAGACCATCCGTTTTCAATCTATCAAGTGCTCCAAGAAACAATTCACAAGGAAATACAATACAACAAGGAAACAACAATCAACAAGGACAAATTTCCAAGCAAGAGAACATAACCAATCAAAATACCAATCAAAATCGTGGTAATTTCAATAATAATCTTGGCAATACCCAAATATCAAATCCGTCTAGACCTTCATTCTTTTCAAATCGACGGACTTTTACTGCTTTGGGTCAATCTCTTGAATCTGCTCTCAAGGAACTTCTTGATAATAAAGTTATCACTTTGCCACCACAAAGAGATTATGAGCCACGAGTTAAACCAACATCATGGAATGACTTGTATTATTGCAATTATCATCGATGTAAAGGCCATAGGACAAACAATTGTCAAGCTTTGAAAAATCTAGTACAAGATTTAATTGACAATGGTACTATTACAATTGAGGGACATCATACCAATGATGATCATCAAGCATTCAAAGATCCTTTGCCAAACTACCAAAAGGGGGAAACATCGGATACCAAAGCCAAAAGCATACATAATGTTGAAGACAATATAATCCGCCATATTTACACAGATGATAATCGGATTAATGTTATCAAAATTAAAGGAAAACAAGAATATCAACAGGTTAATGTAACAACAAGAGGTCAAGCAAAGGTTGTTTTAAAAGGAAGTTCGTCTAAAACAACTATTTCTTCTCCAACTCAGTATAATCTGGTTGATCAATTGAGAAAAACATCAGCTCAAATTTCTATTCTTGAACTTCTTAAAATATCCCCCATACACAAAAATATTTTAGAAGAAGCGCTTGTGAACACAACTGTTGATACTGATCTAGATGCAAATAGATTTCAAGCCATGGTGGGACATTTGTCTTCCCCCACTTGTCTTTCATTTTCCGATAAAGATGATGCTTCTATGACACATCCACATAATTCCTCGTTATATCTTGAAGTCATGATCCATAAACATCGAATTAGACGTGTCTTAATAGATGGAGGAGCCGGTTTGAATATTTGTACCTTAAAATTGATAAATTCCTTAGGAATTTCAGAAAATGAAATTGATTCACGAAGGAAGATAACTATTAAGGCATATGATGATGAAGAAAGAGCTTCTAAGGGATTAATATTGCTACCTATCAGAGTGGGACCTGTTGTGAAGAATACTTTTTGTCAGGTTCTAGATCGAGATTTGTCTTATAACATACTTTTGGGTCGTCCGTGGATCCATGATATGCAGGCCGTACCATCAACATATCATCAATGTATCAAGTTTCCATATGATGGACAAGAAATAACTATACAAGCTGATTACAATAGTACCCAAACTTGTTCTAATCTTAGGGTGAGTCAAGATGTCTTTGTGCCACACAATAGAGAAGCTCTTGT
The DNA here is from genome assembly GCA_007258455.2 of Sequoia sempervirens. Taxonomy (NCBI): domain Eukaryota; kingdom Viridiplantae; phylum Streptophyta; class Pinopsida; order Cupressales; family Cupressaceae; genus Sequoia; species Sequoia sempervirens. The sequence goes on from VDFB02043008.1 coordinate 14,961, forward strand.
TGTTTCTTCTTCCAATCTACAAGTCCAATTGCAAGAATTAACAAAGAATCTTGATACTAAGCTGAAATTTAAAGACAAAGGGGTAGATGAATATTCACTATCTCTTTCTACTTTGCCTCCTTCTCCAAGATCACATGGATTACCAACTTTATCAAATCAAAAGATTGCAACTGCTTCTACATCTCAAACTTCCGTGCCAATCACAAAGTTTGATGGAAAATTCATTAGAGCTAATACCACTGAAGAAGAAGCTGAAGATAGGGACATTCTAAATTGGCTATACAAAGATGAAGATGAATCTCTCTTGCACATTAAGTTACCTAAAGAACAATATGGTAAAGGGTACGCTATCATGCAAAAGATGGGTTATGAAGGAAATGGTCCTATAGGGAAACGAAGAGAAGGAATTGTGGAACCAATTCAGCCTATTTCAAAGCATTCAAGTGATAAAACAGGACTTGGCTATGGTAAAGATAAAGAACTTACTTCACAGCAGACATCATTAGTTCATAAAGGAGAATCCGTGTCAGATAAATCTCATGAATCAGTTTTCCAATTGCAAAATAGTTCAGATACTGATTCTAATGAATATGAATGGGACACCATTTATAATGATGAATTCTGGAAGGATAAACAAGTTGATACTATACACAAATATGCACCTGTTCTTATACAAGGAGAAGGTTCAAGGCCTCCACTCGATTATATTTTACAAAGCGATCATGACTCAATTGAGGAAGAATCAGATTCTAACGAGATTGATAATCAACAGGAGAATACCATCACAGACCTTGTTTACCATGAGGATGACAACCACATCATGACTTTGACAATTCAAGACCTTACCCAACCTAATGATCCTATGCCTTTAGTTTATCTAGAACTTATAGATTGGGACATTAATGCACCTATCCATATTCCTACATTCAGTAATGATGAAGATGTTATAACTTTCCTTTGTTCCTCAAATGAAGAAAACAATTGTTTCATTCAAGAATCTTATACTCATGATTTTGACAAGGAGAGTGTCAAGTCTCTTAGCTGCAAAATAAATGAAATAAAAGATGGATCTATTGATGAAAACCGAAAAAAGGCAGTGATAGATCAAAACAAAAGAAAAATAAAGAGCGAATCTGACAGTGAAAACCTTTCTGAGGCATTGAAGGATGAGAAACTTGACACTCTTCCCAAGTATTATCATGAAAGATCTTCTATTTTGATTGAACCAACGGAATCAATCAACATAAGTACACCAGAGCAGCCAAAAGTTGTGCAAATTGCAGCATCATTAACAGTTGAAGAAGTCCAGAAATTCATGCAATTCTTGAAGGATAATCAAATTAACTTTGCTTGGTCATATGCTGATATGCCAGGGTTAGATCCTAATTTGATAATGCATCATTTATCTATCAAACCTGGGATAAAACCTATAAAGCAAAAGCTCAGAAAGATGCATCCACATGTTGCATTATTGGTCAAGGAAGAATTAAAGAAGCTTTTAGATGTTGGATTCATTCGAACTATTGACTATGTAGAATGGATTTCAAACATTGTACCTGTTTCAAAGCCAGATGGAAGGATCAGAGTTTGTACAGATTTCAGGGATTTAAATAAAGCATGCCCTAAAGATGATTTTCCTTTACCTAACATAGATTTGATTGTTGACTTAACTGCTGGACATGCAATGTATTCATTAATGGATGGATTCTCAGGATACAACCAGATAAAAATTGCACCAGAAGATCAAGATAAAACAGCGTTTACATGTCCTTGGGGTACTTATTGCTGGAATGTCATGCCATTCGGGTTAAAGAATGCTGGAGCTACTTATCAAAGAGCAATGACAACTATTTTTCATGATATGATGCATACATTCATGGAAGATTATGTTGACGATTTACTTGCTAAATCTCATACACGAGATGAACACCTAGAAATCTTGTCAAAAATCTTTGTCAGAATGGAAAAATTCAATGTTCGACTGAATCCAAAGAAATGTGTCTTCGGTGTTACATCTGGAAAACTCCTAGGGTACATTGTTTCAGAAAAGGGTATAGAAGTTGATTCAGAAAAGGTACAAGCTATAATGGACATGCCTCCACCACGAAATATCAGTCAATTAAGATCCTTGCAAGGAAGATTACAGTCCATCAGAAGGTTTATAGCTCAACTGGCAGACAAAAGCTTGCCATTCACACATTTATTGCATAAAAATGTTCCATTTAAATGGGATGACAAATGTGAAGCAGCATTCAATCAGATCAAGCAATATCTTACACATCCACCAGTTCTAATTCCACCTATTCCAGGAGAGCCGCTTATACTCTATATTTCAGCAACAGAAGTATCTTTGGGTGCATTGCTAGCACAAGAAGACTCTACAGGTAAAGAAAGGGCTATATATTATATCAGCAGAACCTTAACAAGACATGAGTTAAACTACAGTTTCATTGAAAAAGCCTGTCTTGCAGTAGTGTTTGCTTCTCAAAAGTGGCGACATTATATGTTAACTCATACAGTTAGGCTGATAACAAAGATAGATCCATTGAAGTACCTATTAAGCAGAGCTACTTTAACATGAAGACTTGCAAAATGGGTAATGATATTAAGTGAGTTTGATATTCACTATGTAGACCGAAAAGCGATTAAAGGACAGGTCATTGCAGATCAGTTAGCTGAAGCTCCTCTACAAGAAGACAATCCAATGCATATTGAGTTTCCTGATGCAGATGTCTTTACAACAACAATTCAGAGACCATGGGCATTATACTTTGATGGATCATATACACAATATGGCTCGGGGGCAGGGATTCTTTTTGTTACACCTGAAGGACATACCATCTCAAGATCATATCGGTTGATGTTTCCTTGCACAAATAACATAGTAGAATATGAGGCATTACTCATAGGATTGAAGATAGCTTTGGAATGGCAGATTACAGAGCTGGAAGTTTATGGTGATTCACAACTTGTCATTAATCAAATTAATGATGATTATCAAACCAAAGATGATAAGTTGTTACCATACAAAAACATGGTGGATGATTATAAGAAATATTTTGTGTCAATTAAGTTTTCACAAATATCAAGAATTGACAATAAAGCTGCAGATGCAATGGCTACCATTGCTTCTTTATTACAAATATCAGAAGATCAAACCAAGTATGAATTCTTGGTGGAACAATTGTTTTCTCTTGCATATGATAATCCTGAAACCCAAGTTATATGTCATTTGACTGGTTCAGATTCACCCTTATATGGAAAAACATATACCTATTTGAAAGATAACATCTTGCCTTTAGATTTATCTCGAAACCAAAAACGGAATTTTATTCGTCAATCATCCCGTTATACTTTAATTGCCAATATCCTTTATAGACGTGGTCTTGATGGTACACTCCTTAGATGTCTTGAACGTGACGAATCTGAAAAAGCCTTACAAGAGGTTCACGGTGGTATTTGTGGAACTCACTCAAGTGGTTTGACCTTAGCAAAGAAACTTGTCAGAATGGGATATTATTGGCCTACCATGGAGCAAGATTCTTTTACTTTAGTTAAGAAATGTTCTAAATGCCAGATTCATGGGAATCTTATTCATGCACCTGCACAGGAATTGCAGCCTTTTATTTCAACATGGCCTTTTTCTCAGTGGGGATTGGAACTTGTTGGTAAAATACATCCTTCATCATCAAATGGTCATAAGTTTATCATCACAGCTACTGAGTATTTTACAAAATGGATTGAAGTTGTTCCTCTAACAACAGTGACTGGTAAACAAATATCTTCATTTATCCTGAATTACATTATTTGTAGATATGGAATTCCTAATTCTATTGTTACTGATAATGGAAGACCTTTTAAGAATTAGGATGTTGATGAACTTTGTGAAAGATTTCATATTCAACACAGGTACTCCACACCTTATTATCCACAAGGTAATGGTCAAGCAGAAGCTTCTAACAAAACCATTTTGAAGATATTGAAGAAGACAGTAAATGATGCTGGACGTGATTGGCATGTTCAACTCAACCCAGCTTTGTGGGCATATAGAACTAGTATTCGCACACCAACAGGAGCTACACCATATGCTTTAGTCTATGGAGCAGAAGCAATCTTACCATTGGAAGTTGAAATACCTTCGCTTAGGGTTTCACTTAAGGGATTGATAAGTGATGAAGACTACCGAGTTTCTCGCCTTCAAGAACTCGAACTGTTAGATGAAAGACGCCAACATGCAGCTGATCACTTGAAAGGTTATCAACAAGTCATATCTCGTAGTTATAACCACAGAGTTAAACCACGGGCATTTCAAGTGGGTGACTTAGTTTTGAAGGAAAATCCACGTAATCAGCAAGATAGAGAAAAGAAAGGCAAATTTGAACCTAATTGGCTTGGTCCATTTGTTATTATAGCAGCATATGGTTCTGGAGCATATCAATTATCCACATCAGAGGGGGACCTGTTTGAAGAGCCAACCAATAGTATTCACCTTAAGAAGTTTTATGTCTAAAAAGTCCTGAAAAAATCAAAAAAATCATAAAAAGTCCTGAAAAAATCAAAAAAATCATAAAAAGTCCTGAAAAAATAAAAAAAAATCATAAAAAGTCCTGAAAAAATCAAAAAAATCAGAAAAATCTTGAAAAAGTGCAATAAAAACAAGTGGTGAAAACTTGGCAAACAAGCGCTACTTGTGATCGAAATGGGCTCCTCCATTTATTAGTTTATGTCTTATTTTCACTTTAGGCATCATTCATCCACGTCTATCATCTGTAAATATCTTTCATTATCCATACCATGTAGTGGGAATCTTTAGGTTTCATCATGGCTTGATGAAATTTGTACATATCTTTTATCTTTAGGTTGTGTTTACATTAAGGGCAAAACATGGAAACATACAAGAGAGGGGCAACGAGCTTTCCAAATATCTCAAGCAGGCAAATAACAGTTTGACAAAACACAACCTCATCATATCAAATCAATCACAAACATATTCATGTCAATCGAAATCTAAACAAAATGATCCAAACAAACTATCGACATGCAGAATATCAATGATGGTAACCAAATTGGATGATCTTAATCTGAATAAATGTTTGAAATGCCTTAAACAGGATTTGAATGGTTGTTTGATTTTCTATCATATCTCTGGAGTAATTCGATGATGTACTGAACTAGAAAAGCAAGGAAGGAGTATGATTTTTCTTTGTCTTCTGTTTGTGAGGAAATCATTAGTACTATGCAATTTGGTCGCGAGACATGCTCTACTATAGATCATGGATGACATTTCGGAATTTGCATGGGAAAAGGGTTAACTCTTGTCTGTTTATGCAAGCAATACTCAGGTCATCTCGGTTCAATTATACCTAGATGCTTGTATTAACTTGCTATATTAAAAATCATGAAAGCAATACTCAGGTCATCACTGGTGCTAACATACCCTTTGATGCTTGTATTAACTTTCAACATTTCAAAGCTCTATGATGATACAAAAAGCATGTATAAGCTCTCCAAATGGCAATATTGTATGAATGTCCTGCATGGTTAGTATAGATTGCATTCATGTTAGAATTTGCATTTTGAATTTATAGATTCCCAAAAGTTGGCAAAGAATCAAAGATCTATATCTTTTCAAATATGACTGAGTATATTTGACATTCACAAAACATCATACATTCATTCATTTATCATAAACATCATTTCATAAATTATTGCATCATCTATCATAAACATCATACATTCATTCATTTATCATAAACATCATTTCATAAATTATTGCATCATTTATCATAAACATCATACATTCATTCATCTCATACCATCATGAAACCCTCATATACATACACATCATATATCATGTAAAATCATCTCTGCATATCTCAAAAATGAATGTCAAAATGTACAAGGATGTCAAATTACAAATGATATAATATCATCAAAAATGTGATCATCTCACGGTGTATACAAAATGTCTCAACAGAATATCATCATATACAATGCACTAGGCAGAGCTATCCTGTGATGGAGCTGGCCTAGGACCTGTACCACCTGCCCCTGATGGACCTGCTCCGCCTGACCCCGGTGGCCCTCTAGGAGGTAATGGCTGTGTCACACCCCTGCTGGTAGTACGAGAGCGACCATGAGTAGATCGTGACTGAGTATAGCTATCTCTCTGCTCAGCTGGGACTGCATCATGATATCTGGTACGATAAAACTCTGCCTCTCGAGTAGCCCTCGTAACCTCTCTCATCATATCACCTGGCAAAGTGCTACCTGCCACTCTCTGTAGGCTATCTGCTAAGGCAATGGCCTGCTCACCCCGCTGTCTAGCCGCATCTCTCTCGGCAGTGATCGAAGTCACCTGACCCTGCAACTGTGAAATCAAGGCCTGTGCCTGTGATAGCTGAGCCTGCAAGCTCTGTACTGTGCTCTGCAGAGAGGATATCTGACTCGCTACTGTCGGATCCACTGACGGAGATGGGTCAGTATGCCTCATCCGTGGTCCACCTCTGCCTACACTACCTCCTCTGCCTACACTACCTCCTCTGCCACCTCTCCTGCCGTCTCTCCTGCCACCCCTACCATCACCACCATCATCTCCATCTGAGTCATCATCTCCGCTACCCTCCTCGTCCTCACTGTCCTCTGAATCATCATCACCTGACTCTGAATCTCTCTATCGACGTCTCTGTCCAATGACAGGAGCAACGCCCTCATCAGGATCAAACATGCGTGGAGGAGGATGCTGTAGAACATACTGAACATACTCATGTGTCACCCCTGCATCCAGAACATCCACCTGGTAGTCCCACATCTGTGCACCTAAACTGATAAACTCTGCAACAGCTACATCATAAGAGATCCGTGGGCCCCACACTGCAAGCTCTGCCTGTCGCCGTGCATAAATAGCTGAACCAACAGGCATACCCTGAGTCTGACCAAACTGTTGCAATACACGTCCAACAAGAAATCTCTCCAAAATCCATGTGGTCCGTCCAATCAAAAATCTGGAAGTGCATACAAAAGGCATCTCCCTCGCATCCTCTGGCCATGGCTCACAATCCAAATATGGCCTCCAGCATACTGTATCCAAACTATCCAATAGCCGCTGCCAATACACTAGCTTGCCCAGTCTAGGCTGAGCAATAATATGTGAATATCTCCATCTGTATGCTCGACCAGCTAGTCGATCTCCTCGAGTCAATGGACGTAACACTGCAAAATGCTCCCATGCCCATATCTGTAATAATGAGCATCCAACCGCAAAACTCCGGCCTCTACCATAGACAATGTGATGTAACTCGTCATATAGGTGGGCTAGCATACAGGTACCCCATGCATATCGTGTGCCCTGCATCACCATGCTCTCTAAGACACGACCCCATCCGATCGCGAACCCCTTCGACCTATGGTCGGGGCACAACACACCTCCAATGAAACCTGCAAGCACAGCTGGTAGTGGTGGGTAGGAATCTGTAATCTCACTCCATGGGATGTAGTACCCAGCTATCTGATCATCTCTGAATATCCGTCTCAAAGCAAGAGTACCTCCAGCCTCTCGTCTGTCAAACACAACTACCTCTCCCATCACTGGGATCCGTAGGATGCGATATACATCCTCGGGAGTCACTGTAATCTCGCCGGTCGGTAAATGAAAGGTGTTGGTATCGCTATGCCACCTCTCTGCAAGTGCTGTCAATAGAGCCCTATTGAGGCGAACCTCGGGCATATCAAGTAATGAAGTCAAACCACAGGCATCAATGACATCTCTATCAGACTGTAATAAATGTGGAATCAATGACCATGTACTCGGAAAAGCCTCTCGTATCTGCAAGACACCTAGTCTCTCCTGTTCACATACATTATCAAAACAACATCAATATCAAATCATTTTAACATATCAATTCAAAATGAATCAATCAAATTATTTGTTTTCCATCATCATGGCACGCAAATAATCAACATCAAGTTTCTTTCTAACAACTTTAGAAGAAAACTTATCTATACTATTTGTTTTTAACAACTTTAAAAGCAAATTTATCAACTACTATTTGTTCTCCAACAATTTGGGAAACAAATTTATCATATGGAACAAAAAGCGCTACAGAACTAGTTGTATGCGCTACAAAAATCTTTATCAGCGCTAAATAAAATTTTGCGCTACAGAATCAATTAATGGCGCAATGATTTATATCACGGGCGCTATGGAAAAATTTGCGCTATAATAATTTTTAAGAGCGCTATAAAACATATCAGGTGCGCTATGATTTCATATGCGCTATGGAAATAATCAAAAGCGCTATGAAATATATCACGGGCGCTATGGAAAATTATGCGCTGTGGAAAATTTCAAATGCGCTACGATACGCCTTAAGGGCGCTATAATATTGTATGCGCTACGAAAATTGTTGAGTGCGCTACGAAAAACTTTAAGAGCGCTAAAACTCAATGTTTTTGAATTAAAACATTAAAAACGTGCGCAAAATGAAATTTTCGACAGACAAGCAGTTACGAGACACATACCGGAGGTCCGTAGTGCGCCGGCCGCTGATGACGTCAGATACGCTCGAAACGGTGCAGGTGAACTGGAAGTGCCATGATTGTCAACCCAGAGCTCAAAATTTGCAAATTTTACTAGGTTAAAATTGAAAATGACATGGAAAATGACATTTTTAACCTATATAATGGTAAAATTGGGGCATTTTATCATATTTTTACATACCAGGGGCAATTTCTTCATCAAATTTTCATTTAATATTTCTTCGGGTCAGTTTCTTCACATCATTATTTTCAAACGATGAATCGACATCTTCAAAAAAAAAAATTCACAAAAATCTAAAAATTCAAAAATTCAAACATCGATTCATGGTTCGAGGGGCATATATCTATCAACAAATCAAAAATCAATATTTGGGGCAAAATTTCAAAATTCTTTGAAGTAATGCGTAAAACACATCACTTCAAAGAGGGCAAAATCTTATACACTTAAAAATGGTCATATCACATTGTCTGGTAATTAATTAAATATTTTTAATATTTAATTAAAATCTTTGATTCTATCTATTATAAATAAATTTAAATAATTTATTTATATTGTTCATGATTTCATTTCTTAATTAATTAAATAAATGTTATAATTTATTTATATTAATTATCATATAATCTTAGTTTGAATATTTTATTCAAATAAAGATTAAAATATTATAATTCTTCTAAATATCATTTATAATTAAATATTCCAAAATATTTGATTATTTCTTCTAATCTAATATTCATTTTTAAATCATTTCAAAATTCCTCGAATTCAATAATCTATTCATAATTAAATATTTCAAAAATATTTAATTAAATTCTTCTAAATATTTCAAAAATCTTCTAAAGTCATTCATGATTAAATATTACCAAAATATTTAATTAATTCTTCTATAGTTTTCAAAAAATCAAATATCAAATATCAAAAAGCAATAAAGGAAATTAAATAAATTTAAATATTTATTTAATTTGGGATTTATCTTCAACTCCCGGGAAACAAACTGCCAAAACAGAAAATTAAATTTCTCGGTTCCTGTGCAGGCTTGTTCCCGTGGGTTGAAGACAAGCTTCCATTCTTCTCTCCAACCTCTCAACCTCCTCCCTTTTCTTCTCAACTTCTCAATCTCTCACCATTCAAACCTACCAGACAATTCACAGCCGTAGATTCTTGCCAGCCGGGATGAAGCCTGCAAAAAATCTATAAATACAGCTGCCGGGAGCTCCAAATCATATAGAATTTAGAAGCAAGTAAATTATAGCCAAATTACAAGCAACATTAGCATTCATAGAGTATTATCACAGCAATAGCATAGCAATCATAGCAACAGAATCATGATTTCATCTCATCTACAGCCCCTGTACATAATCTACAGCCCCTGTGCATAATTACAGCCTCTGTCCATCTTCACCAGCATATAGGATAGTTTTCCTTTGCATACTCGTTCTGCAGCAGTCATTTGGAGAAGCTCACACAATCTGAGAGCCAGAAAGCTTCAAACCAATCTCTGGAGATAGAGAAAGACGGAACGTTCTTGAAGAATTGTTATTTTATAGCCAAGTTTATTTCAAATTTTCTTCAATTTAAAGTTCTGTTAATAGTGTTTTGTTTTAATTAGATTAACAATAGAATATACATTACACAATTAGTATGATTCTAAACAACCACTTCTCATCATGTATATATTTTCCTCCTTATACAAGTAGCTCTATATGTCACTTTTATATCCCAATCCATCATCTTCAAAGATCTAGCATCTTGATTAGACTTACTTTCATTATTAGGGTAAGAAAAAGGTTTTTGACCTTGTTCCTATTTATAATCCTCCTATAAACTAGATGAACTAAAAGTTTGATTTTTATTCCCTTTCTCAAACTCTATGTTAATATTTTCAGAGAATTCATCATGTCCATGTGACTCACAATTTGATCCATTAGTATTTCCTCCTAAAATCATATTCTCCATATTTTTAACTTGTGAATAAAAGTTACCATACCAAGACAATTTTTCATATTTCATTTTTCCCATAATCCTTTTGTATTCCAATACTTCATTATCTCTAGCCTTTCCTTACCAACTTCATAGTTGATTCTCTCACACCTCTTATTGTTCAAAGATGATGGTATGTTAGGATTTGAGAGCTCAAACAAAGGGTTACCCCTAACATTGTAGGATTCATCTAAACAAAAAGAGGATTAGAATATCTGGACCACTCCACACCATGTTCACTTCTTAATTCCTTTGTTCAATCAATAATTTCTAATTCAATTATCCTATGTGATGCTGGGGAGGTATTTAGAGAGATAAATTCATTGTTTTGAGATAAATTTCTAATTTTTTCTACCTCTTTAGGACTAAGAATCCTCATATACTCTCTTTCTTTGCTATCAAATTCTTTATACAACACTTGTGAGCACCAATTCAGGATAAAAGTAATATCTTGAACTCTTTTGATTCAATCCATATACTAGTTTGAGAAATAAAAAATCGTCAAATCACAACTAATCCCTTTCTTAGTGGGTGGATCAACAACATTCACCAAGACATCTAATGATTTTATATCAACATCTTTAAAAGTGAAGGCTTCCAATTCAGGAGTATATAAAGATATCAGTAAATATCAATTCTCTCCAAGGTTCAAAATACTTATACTAGAATTAGATCTTTTAGTGTAATTAGAATGTGTTATGTATGTAGGGTGTCTTGGGAGATTCATCTTCTTCATCGCTTGATGAATCAAAACCATCTTCTATTCCTTCATGGATTAAATTATACACCCGAGTTTTGTTTTCCTGACTATTTATTGCATTACCTCTGAAGTGTTCTTCACCAAAGATAGTAAGATTGGTATTTCCAACTAAAGGGAAAGAAAGATTTGGTAGATATAGAGATTGATAATTCTGAAACTTACACTTACTAGTTGGAATGTGCTCTTTAATTATATGATTTCATTTCCATACTCTAGATAAAATTAAATCATCTTCAATACTAACAACTTCTAGTTGTGCTTGTTCAAGACCACATACCTTATTTTTTAGAATAAGTTGAACTTCATGATGCAAAGTAGAAATAAAAATATGAAACTAATTCTTCTTCCTTGGTTGTTGAAGTTGAGGAATCTTTCCCAGGTCTCTATTAGAATAATCAATGAAGTCATGGATAGGTTCTCCTTCCTCCTTTTAAATTTGAAAAAATTGACATAACAGAGCACCAATATCCACCATGCCTCTGAATCTACCAAGAAATATTTTCTCCAAAACACCCCAACCAATTATACATCCATGTTCTTAATTCTAAAACCATTTTGTAGCAATTTCAATAATATTTTTGATAATTAATTTTGCAAGTACATCTTCATATTGAACTCCTAGGATTTTGCATGCAACAATCAATGCCTAAATATTCTTTTTAGGATCTTGTAAATTATCACCGTTTTTTGTTGGGAAATTCTTTCTTGATCCTCTAGGTAATACATTGTATCGAGGTAGACCTAAGGGTCCAAAATGACTTTTACAAGACTAATGCATTCCAACGACCATCATACAAACTGATGTTTATTACTAATGGGAATTTATAGATTTTCCAACTTCCTTTTAGGAAAAGTAATTTCCTTATTTAAGGGATACTTTTCCCACCTTCAAAATTTTATTTTCATGAGTTAATTTCTTGGGGGAATGTTTGGATTAGGTGGAGGGTATTGGTTGCAATTTGGATGTGGCTAAGGGTGAGGATACCATACAATTTCAATTATTAGAGCCCTCATGACTACCCATTTGGGTGGTCGTTATGCTCATTCTTCTTCTTCCTCAAGTACAAAATTTTATCTCATATAATCTACACCATTTCTTCTTTACCTCCAAGCTAGGGTATTCAACTATGAAATAATATCTTCCTACTCTATTTGCATCCAATAAAGATCTATGTGGTAGGGCCATTTTGCTACATGACAAGAGAACCTTTATAATATCTCATCTTTTTCCCCAGTAGAGTCACCAAAAACCTGTTAGTGAATTAATTAACCCTTATGGAAATATATCAATTTCCAACTCCATAGCCCATTAAAATAAGGAAAATAGGAAAGATCACAATTTTATTTGTTACTTTCCTCTAAATTTTTATCAAGGTACAATTCCCTAAAAGGTTACGACTAACCATTTCAGAGTATGCTTTTAAATAGAAAGAAAGAAAGGTGAACTAACATTGATTCATAACTATTAAATCAATTCAATAAACTAAAGAAATATATTAGCCTCTTAGCACAAAGACTAGAATTATAATAGCAGGTAAAATAGATTTTGAAAGAACCAATCTTAATTCCAAACAAGAAAATGTAATATCATGAAGTCATCTTTCACAAAGGATAATGTTGGGTGTTGTGGATATGGTTGCTCATATGTGGTTGTCATTGAAGTCAACACTATTAGCATTTGGTATATCAGTTGCTGTATATGTCGAGGATACTGAGAAAATTGTAAGAGAAAGTGTTCTAGGTTTGTAGTGGAACTGTGAAGGTCATGAAGGTGTCATGTTCTATACGTTAAAGACTAGATCGTATGGATTAAAAGGTTTATCACTGAGTGTTTCTAGATCATCTACTAGAAGTTTCAGAGGTCCGTGTGAAGTTTTGATTGTGTTGTGGTCTAAAAATGTTTATGTGCTCTCTGTTAGTGTTCCTAAATGAAGATTGTGTTGTTCTGGTAATCTTAGTTGTTGCGGATGCTTCTCTGTTGTTTCTTGGTGTTCTCAAATGTCTCTAGGTCATTCTCTATCTTTGTGGTATGCCCACATTATTTAGAGAGCTCATGGTTGAAGATCTTTTCTTGTGCATGTTCAAGTTTTCATATTCTTGTTCGACATGTTGATGGTAGAGTGTTGTGGATCTTCATGGTGAAATTAATTAAAGTATTTTTGTATTGGAGATGTTAATTTTTGTCTCCACTATGTTGTGGCTGACCTTGGTGGATTTGCAATGGAAATTTATTTGTAAATTTGGGCCAACATTGAAAATATATTTTATTTTCTTGGCCAACTAAGTTGTGATGAAATCTCATGTAGTGGATATATAAGAGCGATTGGTTGAGTGAAGTTAGTGTGTGCATAAGTGTGAATAGTGTTTCTATCATTCAATTGTAGAGAAGAGAGTGACGAAGATTGAGCAAAGTGTGAAGAAGGTTTTCTAAGCTTAATTGGAACTGTAATCAGGCTTGTGTAGAAGCTATTCTTTTAGTTCATACTCTGTGGATCTAATCCATATTTTTGTATTGTTGGATAGTGAGTCCTCTTTTGTATTTGAGTAGTGAGCTCTAGGTAGTGTTCCTGAATGCATGTGCATTCCCCTTATTATTTCTCATTATACTTTTAACATAGTATAATCTTGTGGACTAACATCCACCATGGTTTTTCCCCTAAGAGGGTTTCCACATAAAAAATATTGGTGTTATTTGTCTCTCTGATGTGCTAATTGTTTGTGGTTAATTTCTTATTCATCAGATCTAAGATTAAGTTAAGTTGAGTACAAAAAATTTAAGTTTTGGTCACAACTGATTCACCCCACCCTCTCAGTTGTGTGTCCTTGTTTTTCCAACAATTGGTATTAGAGAAGGTTCCTCTAAAGAAGTATAAAAGATTGGGTGATCTGAGATAGCAAAATTCAAGAAGGACAGTCTGAGATTTGATGGCACTAACTATTCACTGTGGAAAGTTAGGATGCAATGTCACTTAAGGTGTATTAGTGAAGCTTTCTGGAAGATTACAAGAGATCCATATACTATTCATAAGAATGCTCCCTCCACTGTTGATGAGATCAAAGATGTTGAAAATAACATTAGGGCTATTGAAGCTTTGGTGAGTGCTCTGATAGATTCAGAGATGGCTAATGTGATGGGTCTGTAGAAAACTCATGAGATTTGTATGAAACTAGAAACTTTGTATGAAGGAGATGCATAGGTGAAGATGGCTAAGCTACAGAGCTTGAAAGGAAAGTATGAGAATTTGAAGATGGGTGAAGATGAAAATATCACTTCTTTTATGCAGAGAGTGAATGAAATAGTGATGTGTATTAAATGTGCCAGTGGTTCTATGGATGAGGATGAAATTGTGGCTAAATTACTTAGATCCTTTCCTCCCTCCTACAAAAAGAAGGTTCATGCTATTGAAGAGTTCAAATCAGTAAACAAGATGACAAGAGACACGCTGATCGGGAAGCTTGCTACTTTTGAAATAAGTGAATTTGGAAAATCTACACCGAAGACTGAATTTGCATTCAAGGCTATTATATTCAGAAGGAACATGCAAAGATATAGTCCAGGAGAGAGTTCTAGAAATATATCCAAGTATGATGAAGAACTGAAACAACTTGAAGATAAAGAAAGAGAGGTAGAAGAACTGGAAGCACTGATTGCAAAGAAAGAAGGTAGAGGAAAAGGTAAGTATGAAGATGTATTGCCTATTAAATGTTTTTCATGTAGTAAAATAGGTCATTTTTCATCAAGGTGTCCTGAAAGATTTCCTAGATCTAAGCCTAAGAAGTCTAGATTCCAAAAGAGATGTTACTTTGCTAAAGAAGCAGTGACTAATGATGAGTTTGATAAAGATAATGGAAATGAAGATGAATGGGCTTTCATTGCTACCATTGAAGATAATCCTATGGCTACTGAATCTGCTAAAGATGAAAAGGCTCTTATAGCCTGAGTTGAAGAAAGAGATGAGTGGATCATTGATAGTGGATGCTCACATCATATGACCTATGATAAAATAAAATTTGTGAGTCTAGAGAAGTATGACAGTGGGGTTGTAAGATTTGGAGATAACAATGTTGATGTGATTCGTGGTAGAGGATCTATTTGTCTTGGTGGTAAGGATAACACTGATGATGTTCTTTATGTTGAAGGCTTGAAGCACAACTTGTAGAGTGTTGGAAAAATGGTGTACAAGGGCTATGATCTTTAGTTCAAAGATGGAAGATGCAAGATACGTGGAAGTTCCCAGAATATGATTGCAACAGGAAAACAAACAAAAGGTAATATTTTTCATCTGAATACTGCTAGTTGGAGTTGTTTAATTGCTCAAGTAGATGAAAGTTGGTTGCGGCATAGGAGGTTGTGTCTTGTAAAATTTGACAACATTCTCAAGATAAGTTCTACTCAAGTAGTGAGAGATCTACCTAGGTTAGTGAAGCTTGCTAATATAATCTACAAGGAATGTCAGATGGGTAAACAAACTAGAGTCTCTTTCCGAAGCAAACAATTTCATTCAAATAATTTACTGGAGCTACTACATACTGACCTTTGTGGTCCCTCTAGAGTTAGAAGTATTCATGGAGAAAGGTATTTTATGTTGGATATTAATGATTACTCTAGAATGATATGGGTTTCTTTCTTAAGAGAAAAGTATGAAGCATTTGAAAAGTTCAAAAGTTTCAAGGCTATGGAAGAAAATGAGAAAGGTTTGAAAATCAAATGCCTAAGATCTGACAAAGGTGGTGAGTTCACCTCCAAGGAGTTCAAATCTTATTGTGAAGAGCATGGAATTAAAAGACAATTATCTGCTCCCCGAACCCCTCAACAGAATGGAGTTGCAGAGAGAAAGAATAGAACAATTATGGATGTTGCTAGAACAATGATGATGGAAGGAAATGTGTCTTAGATGTATTGGAGTGAAGCAATAAGCACTATTGTGTATACTTTTAATTGGGTAAATGTTAATGGTAATTCTGGTAAGACCTCTTATGAGTTATGGTTTGGTCACAAGCCAATTGTTAAGTATTTTAAGATCTTTGGAAGCAAGGGTTATATCAAGAGAGATGATGATATAGGAAAATTTGATGCAATAAGTGATGAAGGAATCTTCCTAGGTTACTCCACTAAAAGAAAGGCCTGTCGGTGCTATAACAAAAGATTAAGAAAGATGGTTGAAAGTGCAAATGTCAGAGTTGACGAGGACTTTGTGAAATCATCCAAACATTATAGTTATGATTTAGATGAAGACATTACGAGACAAGGGAATAATACTTAGACATAGAATCTACTTCAGATTATTCCATATGTTTCGGTGAAGCAACCTCAATCTGTTCTAGTAAATCAAGTCAGTCAGGAGGCACAAACAAGTGCAAGTACAAAATAAAAATCAAAAGAATTAGAAGGTCAAGAATGTCTCAAAACTCCAAGGTATGTGAGGCTAAATCATTCTAAAAATCAAATCATAAGAGATAAGAGTAAAGGAGTGCAAACTAGAAGAAATATTGTAGAAGAATATTGTTTGATTTCCAAGATTGAACCTAAAAATTTCATTGAAGCCTATCAAGATGAACACTGGTTGGAAGTTGTGAAGGAAGAGCTGACACAAATTGAAAAGAATGAAACATGGCTACTGGTTCTGAGTCCTAAAGACAAAAATGTGATTGGTACTAAATGGGTATTTAGAAACAAGCTAAATGAAGAAGGTGAAGTGGTCCATAATAAAGCAAGATTGGTATGTAAAGGGTATTCTCAAATGGAAGGTATTGTTTTTGAAGAAACCTTTGCTTCTATCGCTAGGATTGAAGCTGTTAGATTATTTCTTGCTTATGCTGTATACAAGGACTACAAAGTCTATCAGACGGATGTAAAGTTAGCATTTCTAAATGGAGAACTAGAAGAAGAAGTGTACATTGAACAACTAGATGGATTTCAGCTAACTGACAAGGAAGATAGGCATGTTGATTAAAGAAAGCTTTGTATGGACTTAAGCAAGCCCCCAGAGCATGGTATGCTAGATTGGACAAATATCTACTAAAGCTTGGATTCACTAAAGGTAATATTGATAACAACTTATACTTCAAATTAGATAATGATAGGGAGTTAATTATAGAAGTTTTTGTTGATGACATCATTTTTGGAGGAGATGATAATCTATGTATAAAGTTTGCTTCTGCAAATAACTATACATAAGTGATATGGATGAAACAGATGCTGAAAGATATCAGGGTGGTATATGAAGAACCTATTTCCATATACTATGACAATTTAAGTGCAATAAATATTTCAAAGAATCAAGTGTTGCATTCCAAGACTAAACATATATCAATCAAGTTTCATTTCTTGAGAGAGAAAGTGAATGAGAAAGAAGTCAGATTGGAATGTGTGCCTATGAAAGAACAAATTGTAGATATATTTACTAAGCCATTGCCGAAGGATACTTTTGAGTATCTCAGAGGAATGCTAGGGGTAATTACCCATCCTCATATGAACTAAACGATGCATTTTCTTACATCAATCTGTGAAATTCATTTCTATATTTTGATATGGGTGGATGTTTCCATGGCTGCTACTCAAGGGGAGTAGTCAGATGTGTAGCTATGTGGTTCAGAGTGTGTATTTGGAAAGATCATGGTTATTTTCCATTGATGTCAAAGGGGGAGAAGTACAATGTGAAAAATATTTCTAAGGAGAAGAGCAGTTGAGGAGAAGAAGTCAGTGTGTTGGGTTGATGGTATTTTTCACATCATGTGTTTCCATCAATGCCAAAGGGGGAGATTGTTGGGTGTTATGGATATGGTTGCTGATATGTGGTCGTCATTGATGTCAACACTATTAGCATTTGGTATATCATTTGATGTATATGTCAAGGATATTGAGAAAATTGTAAGAGAAAGTGTTCTAGGTTCCCAGTGGAACTGTGCAGGTCATGAAGGTGTCCTATTCTATATGTTAAAGATTAGTTGGTGTGGATTAAAAGGTTTATTGCTGAATTTTTCTAGATCATCTACCGAAAGTTTTAGAGGTCCGCGTGAAGTTTTGATTGTGTTGTGGTCTGACAATGTTTTTGTGGTCTTTGTTAGTGTTCCTGAATGAAGATTGTCTTATTCTAGTAATCTCAGTTGTTGTGGATGATTCTCTGTTGTTTCTTGGTGTTCTCAGATGTCTCTAGATCATTCTCTATCTTTGTGGTATGTCCACATTATTTAGAGAGCTCGTGGTTGAAAATATTTTCTTGCGCATGTTCAGGTTTTCATATTATTGGATGAAATGTTGATGGTAGCGTGTTGTGGATCTTCGTGGTGAAATTAATTAAAGTATTTTTGTATTGTAGATGTTAATTTGGGTCTCCACTATGTTGTGGCTGACCTTGGTGGATTTTCATGTAGCAGGTATATAAGAGCGATTGGTTGAGTGAAGTTAGTGTGTGCATAAGTGTGAATGTATGCCATAGAAAGTGTAAATGTGTGAATAATGTTTCTATCATTTGATTGTAGAACAAAGAGTGAAGAAGATTGAGCAAAGTGTGAAGAAGATTTTCTGTGGTTAATTGGAACTGTAATCAGGGTTGTGTAGAAGCTATTCTTTTAGCTCATACTTTGTGGATCTAATTCATATTTTTTTATTGTTGGATAGTGAGTCCTCTTTTGTATTTGAGCAGTGAGCACTAGGCAGTGTACCTGAATGTATGTGCATTCCCCTTATTATTTCTCATTATACTTTTAATAGAGCATAATCTTGTGGACTAACATCCATCATGGTTTTTCCCCTAACAGGGTTTTTGCGTAAAAAATCTTGGTGTTATTTGTCTCTCTGATGTGCTAATTGTTTGTGGTTAATTTCTTATTCATCAAATCTGAGATTAAGTTAAGTTAAGTAAGAAAAGTTTAAGTTTCTGTCACAACTGATTCACCCCCCCTCTTAGTTGTGTGTCCAAGTTTTTCCAATAGATAAAACCCCAAATATTGCTTCAACTGAAAAACCAATTCAATATAAATATCGTATTCACAATTTAGAGTTCACAAACAAGGAATAATATGAAATTTAAAATTCAATTCCAAAATGTTTCTCATTCATTTCTCTTACATCACAATGTCATTCAAAAAATGAAATTTGGATCCCCTAAAAGTCCCTTGATCATAAATTTGTAACCCCCCTTTCTTGAATCTTAGGTGGTTTCATAAAATTTCACCAAATTTAGAGTAACTGAGCTTTAAAGAATATTTATGACTATATTTAAATAATTCATAATTGCATTGCCCTTCTCAAGCTGATTTTGATAGGAAAATGAAACATAGTTGCCTTTATGTCAGCACTATGGCTTGCTATACATGTAGGCAACATGCAACCTTCAAATTTTGCACTTAATGCAAATATATGTCTATGATTATGCTCATTTGAATTACCTTAGTAAAGGATGACACTTGAAGATAAATCTTGCTAAACTTGAGAAATTAAAACAACTCCATCACATCATTGGAAATCTTGATTAATTTCTAGAGCAATATTGTTGTCCTTATGATGCTATTCATTCCCAAGAAAATATATGGTATCAATCATTGACCATGACATTCTGCCTCTATAATTTCAAGGAGAATTACCTTCATTTTCACTATTTTAATTTCATTGCTCAAAAATGTCAAGCACTATGAGTGACGCATCTTCGAAGAGCGATTTTTCACAATTGAGAATGTGGAGTGCAATTGATTTTGAAGGCTAGTCGAGGACTAGGTAAAAGATGTCTTTGTAATTTAGATTCATATTGATGAAGGCATGATTAGGAAGATTGTTGGAGCAAATTTTCTAAACCATGTCCATATGTACAATTTCGAGATTTTGGAGCATTTTGTGTAAGGTAATCTACACCTCTAGCAAGTGAGATTAGGGAATAAGGGTTGTAGAGCACTTAGTTAGGCTAGAGTACTTGATGAGGGTGAGAGTGGAAATAGGAAGTCTAAGTGCAATTCTAAGGACCAATTTAGTCGATGATTCCATTTTTATTGTGACGACACTTCAACACAAGCTCATTGAAGAAGCTATAGCTCTCCTTTATGTCAGGCTTGAGAAAAATGATATGTAGAGTCTAATGAAAACTTGTTCTCAAGAGCCTAAATTAAGCATTTGTAGGAAGTAGTAGAAGGTATTCACATCGTTAATTTCACCCTTTGTGTTTAAAATAATGTAGTGGATTTTTTCTTTCTGAGCGTAAAAATGATAAATGCAAGCCATATATATTTGAATATATGAAGAATTTTGTACTTTGATAATTTGTGTTTATCTCTTCCATGAATATATTCTTTATTTTCCTACACTTGTGATAAGTTCTAGTTTATGTTATTGTACTAGACTCAACAAATTTATATTTTTATTGAATACTTTTTGTATAGTTTTCTTTTATTATTGTTGTTCATTATATAGCTACACTGAAAAGTGCCACCTTTGAAGTGATATCAAGCTCTAGAAATATTTTGAATACTCTGTTAGAGTCTGCTGAAGTTGTGAGAACCCCAACCTTATCACCTTACAATTCTCCTTTTAAAAGACTTTCAAATTCAACCTTGCTTGGAAAGGTCATTTGTGTGAAAACTTTATCTTCATGCAATAATAAAATTTTTAAAACCCTGTCGAGAATTGAAAAAGGTTTTGAAGCCTCTCAAAAGTTCTAAAATAAAACCAAAATTTCTCCAACCTTTCATTGTTTCTCTTGTAGGAAGGCCTTGAAGTGGTTATGAGAACCCTATCAGGCTCCGATAGTACTTCCAAAAATTTATTTAAAAGTTGGACTAAGGGAAATTCTTAAAAATATTAAGATGGAAAGAGGTTGTATCAACCTCATTGGATCTCAACAAGGTTTAAAAAATCAAGAATAAGACTGAAAGACTCATACTTAAGAAATTTTAGATAAGTGTATATGAGTTTTGGGCATGTGACCAAAACTAAAGTAACATTATTCTTCTATAGTTTTGGTTTACTCTTCATATTCATTTTATTCACCACCTCCCCCTCTCTCTTAATCTATATAATATCTCTCTCTTAGCTTGTATTTTCATCTTATAAATTCATTCTTTTATCCTTTCCTAATGTTTATTATAGAATAAGCAAGGAAGGGCCATGATCCCATGGAACAATAGCAAATCAAAAAGAACAGTCAAGGTGGGAAACAACACCACCAACCAAACCAAAAAACAACTTTAGGATGGCATGCAGGCCCAAATTTAAAACCATCACTATAGTCCAACCATTAACTATCAAAAAAAAAAAGTTACTACCAGCTAAATTAGAGCTACAAAGGCCATTAATTAAGTCCACAGTATACCAGGTGGTATTCCACCAAATCTTATAGTGAATTAATGAACAGTCCCAGAAATTGGTATATTTCAAAAAACCCATCAAAAAGTAGGAAAACAACAAACGAATCCATTAACTGGATTTCCTAAATAGGTCCCCATACTCTCCTAAGAGAGCTGCATATTCATGCTAGTTAGGTCCCTTTGTTTCATCCAACTGTTTGAGGGCATCAGATTTCCCCTGTTTCTTCAATTTTCTGGTTATTTTCATTTCTCCCGAGGCTACTCCTAGCATCCCATGTCTCATTAACATGTTAGTGACTCTCATAAAAGAAACCAAAGCCTTTTCCATATCCTCGAATTGGACCTACAAAAAATTTAATCTACTTTAAAAAAAATCAATACTCAAATCTTCATTTTTATTTTCCAAACCAGAAAGCCCAACATCCTATTCATTCCCAATTTCATTCTTTTCCTCAGATGGCTCCACTTACTCCTCCTTCAAATATTCTTCCCCCATATCATAGGTAGTTTCCTCAAAATCATAATCTTCAGAATCATCATCTTCCTGAGCCTCAAACTCCTCATAACCCAGGATATCCTCCACATCCACAGTCACTTTTTCTTTCCCCTGTTCTTTTGAGGCCACCTTCACCAGCTAGGCAGACCTTCTTCCACTACTACCACTGCTCCCTTGTCCCTATTTCTCCCTGACCTTCTCCTTTTGATTCACATCCTCAGAAATAGGAATAACTTCACTAGGAGTGACATCCCTTCTAGGTGTCTTGGCTTTTGGGGGCTTAAGCGATAAGGGAGAGTGTTTTCTCTTTTCAGGGGTAGCTCTAGAAAGCAACAAGTCAACATTCTTCGAATCTTGAATTTTCTAGGAATGAGGGGTAGAAGGGTTCAACACATAGCCACTAGAGAGTTACTCTTTGCATGGATAAGCAAACGTCTTGGAACAACATCAAGAGGGTTGCAGGGAAGTTGTTCAACAACATCAAAGTTAACTAACCTCCATGGTTCAACATTGTCCTCATTAGACTGGTCATGGTTCTCAACTCTTGCATTAAGAGGATTGCCATGGGGATTTTGGGAAAGGGAAAATTTGTATAGGGTAAGCATTAGGCCTTGGTGGAGTGGCGGGTTAGCACCTTTCTCTATATTCAACTGCATAGAGGACAAAAGGTAAAATGGTAGGTTTATGCGCTCCCCATGTCTGATGTGGTTTAAAATAAGAAAGTGATAAGCATGGATTGACATATAGTGACCTTCAAGAGTAAAATAGCGCATAAAAAATAGACTCACAAGGGAAAAAGGAGGAAGTTTGAGTCTTGCATACCCATTTTAGAACTGCTTGAGATTTTCTCCATCATGCAAAAAATTATCCACAAATCTTTGGTAATCGAATCCACTTTTTTTAGCAACCTTTAGACCAAAATTATGCAACCCCGTGGCCTCGGCTATGAAATGTGAAGTAACCTCAAATTTCACAGCTCCTATAGAAACCCAACCTCTCCTCCAAGAATTAGTGAATTTCACCATTAAACTTCCATTATAGCCTTTGAGGGATTGGAAGAAGGGTGTCATTACTGTGTTTTCAAACATACTCTAGATGTCACCATTTTGTTTCAATGCTTAACAGTTAGGCGGTTCAATTCTTTTTTAAAGGCCTCCCATCTTGCTCATCTACAAGTTCTTAAGAAAATACTAGCTAGACTTCATGCTCTCCCTCACAATCTATTTTGTTCCCTGACTGAAACCAGCATTTGAAACCCAAACTAAACACAGAGTCACTAAAGAATTACAATTCAAAAAGTTTCTTCTTAGGGATGACAACTTCACATTTTCCGGAGCCCAAAAAGCATTATGAATTTTGCAAGAATTAACAACCATAATTAATTTATTGCCATTTCCCTCTATAGAAATACTTGAATAACTGATAGAGGGCTTTTTAGCACATATTGAAATGACAACTTTTATCAAAACCAATATCGCCATGTGATTTTTTATCATAGTATTTAACGGGAAATTAATGGGATTATCTCCCTCGAGGATCCTCCTATACCTGCACATACACCTTAAGCCATCATTACTAGGAAAGCTTGACAACACCACTTTGTACCCTTCCATCCCACCAACATCCAATTTTTTAGATACACATTTGATATTCATTTTCAAACTTTTCATTGAGGATGACATCTTTAAGAGGCGGTGACATATTTCCATTTTTCCACCTTGT
The DNA here is from genome assembly GCA_007258455.2 of Sequoia sempervirens. NCBI lineage: Eukaryota > Viridiplantae > Streptophyta > Pinopsida > Cupressales > Cupressaceae > Sequoia > Sequoia sempervirens. The sequence goes on from VDFB02043008.1 coordinate 38,751, forward strand.
CCAACCCCTACACCCCAACACAAAATTGGTTGCACAGTTAGTAGCTCTATTCCCTTCCCTATACACATGTTGAACCCGACAGATAGTAAATAAATTTTTTATTAGTTTACATTTGTCTATAATATTTTTTATTTCCCATGGGGGTGCAACAACATCGTTTAAAATGTCCACAATTAACTTTGAGTCCCCTTCGATGATAACATTTTTGAAACCCAACTCCTTTAGGAAATTGAAGGTGTGAAGAATAATCATAGCTTCAACTTTGTTGTTAGAGCAGATACCAAGGTTCACTCTAAAAGACATTATACAGTCACCAAACTGGTTTCTCACCAGGCCACCTGCTTCAACTTGACCCAAGTTTCCTTTTGAGTAGCCGTCAAAATTTCACTTCACCCAATCTTTCAGAGGAAGACTCAAAATAGTACCCATCATATTAAGCATCTTAAACCAGTTCAAATTGGTTAAAATTCTCTACTTATCCCTCAATTTTGTTTTATTCTCATCTCCTTGTAGTTTGGGCAGGAGTTGGAGAAGCCATTTATGCTTGCCTCAATATTTTCCTTAATTTGAGTTCTAATTATCTGAAACACCTCCCCACTACTTCTCTCCACTTCTCTAAAAATTCTATTATTTCTCTCCTTCCATAGCCCCCAAGTAACAAAAGGGGGGACTTGATTCCAAAAATCCACAATAACATTATGAGAGAAAGGAAAGTTTGACCATCCTTCAATAAACAACTTCAAAGAGTTTGGAAACACCCAATCCAAAGATAACAACCACAACACCTTGGACCACACTTCCCTCACATAATTGCAATGGAAGAACAAATGAGTTATCGATTCTTCCTCTTTTTTGCATAGAGAACACCAATTAACTAGTTGGAACCCTCTCTTAACCAGGTTATCAATGGTGAGGATATTGCCATGGGTAGTAGTCCACTAGAAACAATTAATTTTAGGAATCAAATTCTTAAGCCACACCACTTTCTAGAAAGAATTAGGAACAACATCTTGGATCCTCTCAAAATCTTCATAGGTCTTTCTAACCAAGAAACAACCTGAGGAGTTGCTTTTCCAGAGCCATTCATCCTCTCGTCCTCTATCAAACCACTTTTCCTCCCCAATCAAATTATGCAAGTTGATGAGGAGAGGATCCTAGTTCACTTGTCTTTGACACCACAAATTATTTATCCTTAACAAGGCATCAAAATCCTTCCATTTTGGTTCCTCCCCTTCCCAGATTATATAATCACTCACATTTTTACCACAAATTATTTAGAGGCTATATTTGAGGGGATTCAAATCCTCACAAGCAGATAGGGTGGAATTCTCAATCCAAGGATCCTTCCAAAAATCCGTGTTAATTCCATTCCCTATTCTCTTCCTTGCCCCCAACTTCAGCACATTCTTTAATATGATAATATGGTTCCATAAGGTAGAGCCAGGAGGAAGATCCAATTGAGATAGGAAACAACCATAATTCATGTTTCTCAAGTACTTGGCTTGGAAAAATTTGACCCAATCTTTAGAGCCTTCTAGAAGATTCCAGCCAATTTTAGCAGTTAAGGCTTTGTTTATCATATGAATTCTTCGCAACCCTAACCCCCCACACCTTTTAGGTCTACAAAATTTATTCCAGCTGGCAAGAGATAGTATATTTTTTTCCTCTATTCCTAACCACAAAAATTTCCTTTGAATATATTCTATCTTCTCCCTTATATGAGTAGGAATTTTAAACAAAGAAAGATAATACATTGGAGTATTCTGAAGAGAGGCTTTAAGGAGTTGGATTTTACCTACCAAACTTAGCAGCTTCCCCTTCCATCCTACCAATTTATGTTGAATCCTTTCTAATAATTGGTTCCAGTAATTGTTTTCTAATCTCTTAGAAAACAATGGGAGCCCCAGGTAGGTATCAAGTAACTCAGCTTCTTGACAACCCAAAATTCTTTTCACTTTGTCCCTTATTTGTTGATCAATGTTGAAAAAGTAAACTTTTA
>VDFB02043010.1:0-27733 GCA_007258455.2 Sequoia sempervirens
GAAATGTTTTACAACACTTCACAAAACCTTCACAAGATGTCGTTATTTGAATTTTAGTACCTAAATATTCATGTTCAAGCCATGTTACAACATAAAATTAGAGAAAAATAGATCAAACACAATGAAAATGACAAGGGGCCATTTTTCTATGGCACAACATCAAAAGAAAGTATTCCAAGAAAGAACGATCAAGACAAGTCTTCTAGTAAAAATCAAAAGCTATTGGACAAATTAAAATTAAAAGTACAAGTCAAAAATGAAAATAAGAAAAAGTCAATTTCCAAATATGCCTCTCCATAAAAAATCTCTAGGGGCATCTTTCAATGTAGCATGACAAAAGAAGAGCTTGTTGATCCAACATCTTCCTCCTCATCACTTTCACTCCGACCATACTTTCCATTCAATCCATCCATATCTACACATCCATCATGTCACTCCACCTCTATTGGAAACGTTTCATGATGGACCTTTGACGATGTCTCCTTCATGTACTATAACTCATTGGTTGCCAAACTCCTTTGCAGATGAAGTTTGGTGGCCCGTGTAGTGTGCACATTAGGGATAACACCATAGCTTCCTTTTTCTACCAAATCTATTGCTCATCATATTTTCCACTTCCACTTATCAATTAAATTAGATCCTATCATCCAGTATTGCCATCTAAGTTTGAGCCGAATTGGTTGGGTCCTTACATCATCACGATAATAGTCTACAAATCAAGAGCATATCAAATTTCAACTCCTAAAGGTGAGATATTGTTAGATCCAATCAATAGCTTGCACTTGCACAAATTCTACACTTAGCTTTAGAGAGCCATGCCAAAACCTAAAAAAATAAAAATTAAAAAAAATCATCACCTTAATAAAAACCTAGCAAAAAGATGTCTTGGTGACACCAAAAAATAATAATAAAAATAAATAAATTAAAAAATCAAGAAAATAGTAAAGAGAAATAATTCATCCAATAGTAAAAACTACTTTGGTGGCGCTTTGGATAGGTACCATGGTGAAAACCTGGAAAATAGGGGCCATGTGTAGTTGATCTTCACTCTATCATCTACCATTATTCTATTTGTCTTTTCCCACTTCCACTCATAATAAATCCCTACTCCCCATTTTCCCCCATCATCCATAATAAAGATTTGGTGTCCTTCATGTAATCAGGGCTAAAATATCAAAGGTTAAAGGAAATAAAGAATACAAATCAAACCCCAATAAACAATGAAGCACAAATAAGCATAAATACATAAAACATGGAAAAATATTACCAAATCTTCATGCCATCATTGATTCACCTTCATTGCACTTCTCCATTTTTCTTCAATATAATAATTTCCCTCATATTTTTGAGTATGCAATAATGGCCTATGGAAATGACAAAGCAAACTATTGAAGATTCTAAATGACTATGGATGGACTTGGCTTGATGTTGATAGCAAGATAGAAAGATAGCATAAGATCGCCTAAGCTCATGTAAATTCTAGATGATAGAAATGACAATTACAAGGTCTTTTATAGGAAATCCAATTTTGAATGAAGGGCTTAGATTGAATGGTAATAATCAATGGCCAAGAGTGAGAGATGAGGTATGGAATAGGGTTAGGGCTAAATCATAAGAATTGATGGTCAAGATTAAATTATAAATAATTTAATCATGGGTAGAGGTTAATCGAGACATGGATAGATAAAGACTTGATGTGGAAGATAAGATTGACATGGACAAAGAGGTGATGAGAGAAATTAAATAATAAAAAATATTTAATTTACGTAGCAATGAATAATTAAATAATTAAAAATAATTATTTAATTATAGAGGAATGTGGCAAAGAGGACCTTTTGAATTAAATAATGATTTATTTCAAAACTCAAGAGGGTGGTGTTGATGGTCAATGTAACATAGCAACATTAAAACAAAATATTTCTACTCTATTTCTCCTGAAAAAGATAAACAATCCAAAATTACCTATCTTCCAAGGTCTCTGTAGTTGGTTTTCAACTATGTTGGTGTCATTCAATGCCCTATGCAATTGTAATGTTCAAGGGGCCTACTGTAAATGGATACAAATTATGTAGTGTAAATTAATCTAACATTTGGGAGGTGTAAATAAACATCAAAACATAGAACAGAGCTCAAGACAAAAAAACATAAATGTAGATTTCCTTCAATTTAGACATACAAACTTCATAATGAGCATTCCTTTCAAACAACTAAAACCATAAAATGATACAATCCATAGAGTACTCTATACCATGCTGAAATTAGATATCCACCTTTGGAGAAATAGGCCTTTGCATTGGTGTGAGCGGTCAAGAAGTTTCGACATTATATCCTCTGCAGTCAAATCACTTTCATAATTCTTGACCCTATTGTAAAGTCCCTTCTTATGTTGAGTGAACTAGGGGAGAGACGAGGAAAGTGGATAGCAATCTTACAAGAATTTTACCTTGAAATACATCAAATGAAGGTAGTCTGGGGACAATGCCTATCCAAGGTAATGGTAGAAGTTGATGCTAAGATTACCTGTCAATATTATACGATACAATCATTTATAGGCGATCCTTGGTATGTTGCTTTGATCTTTTTGTTACTAAATAACAAATGTCTAGATGGGATGCATGCCACTTAGAGAAGAGAACTCTGGATGAAGAGCTCCCAGTATATGCTCAAAGGGGGAGATTTATACTAAAGAAACTTTGAGGGTGTATATCTACACTGCCTTGATTAGCAACAAGCGAAACAAGCCATAATGGAATTTCATGGTAGACATGGTTCTTCTGATTCTATGGCACACCAAATTTTGATATTGGGTTACTATTAGCCCCATTTATTCTGTGATGCTCACCAACATGCAAGGACATGTCATACATGTCAAATTTCTGCATCTAGAGAGCGTAATCCAACAATGTCCCTACAGTCGGTATACGAGGTGAGACCATTTTTCCAATGGGCATTAGACTTTGTAGGTGTGATTAACCCCAATTCTTCTACAAGTCACAAATTTGATTTGACAAAAATTGATTACTATACACGTTGGACTAAAGCTCAGCCTTGTAAGAATAGCACCACCAAGGTTGTCACTAAATTCCTTAATGAATGCATCATTACTAGGTTTGGAGTACCATTCACCCTAGTATGTGATAATGACCTTGCTTTCTCTTAATTACTTCCAATAGATTTTTATTCTATTGGAAGTAATTAAGAAGTTGTTAGAAAGTAATCCTAGGGATTGGCATACTCAACTCAAATTTTCCTTATGGGCAGATAGAACTCGAATCAAGGTTTGCTTAGGAAACTCTCCATTCAAGTTAGTCTACAACCAAGACCTGATCTTTCCTATCCATCTATAGATACATGTTCTTAGGTTTATGCAAGAATTCTACTCAAATGATGATAGGGTAGAAGTTAGGCTAACCAGTTTATTGAATCTAGAAGAACAAAGAGATGCTGCTTTACAATAGTTTTCTCAACATCAAGCTGTTGTCAAACATTGGTTTGACAAAAGAGAAAAAATCAAGGTGTTTAGAATGTATGACCTTGTACTACTATGGGATAAAGCCAGGGAAAAGAAAGGGGACCATCAAAATTTTGACCTACTTTAGTTGGGTCCTTATCAAATGGTTGAGATCCTAAATGAAAATTCCTTTCGATTGAGCACTTTAATGGGAGAGCTTGTTCCATTGCCTATAAATGGGCAGCTTCTCAAACATTATTTTAGCCCATGAGGGTCTGAAGTTCTGTTTGGATGTATATATGTAATTAGTTGTTTTGTTTCTTTTGTTTTGTTTGTTTTGGGTTGTTGTTTTTGTTTTTGTTTTCATTATTTTCTTTTGGGTGGTCTCCATTTGGCTCTATTTCAAAATTTGGGGTGGTTATTCATTGTATGCTAAAGGTAATAGGAGAGAAGTTGGTTTAGGAACAAATATGTCTATGGAATTTTTTCATTTCAAGACCTGTGTCTTATGTTCTTTTTTAAATAACAACCTGAAAGGTTAAGAACAAGCAGGTGCATTATAAGTAATCTCATAGACAATGGCTGAATTTGTCATGAAATAGATAAAAATGTCTGTTTACATGAAGGCCAACTTGTCTTAGGATAATTGTATTCTTGATTAAGGTGAAAAATCAGAGTCCTAACACTATTATTAAATCCATTGTAGTTCTCAACCCAAATTTTAGGAGGATACATCTGAGTATTGAGGTAAAGGCGAAAGAGAAATTATTTAAGTAAGCCTATATAAAAGAAAAGAAAAGAGAACCATTAATTGATGGAAAAACTCAATATGAGAAGGGTAATTCAAGTATCTCTACCAGGGCTATGGATGCCTGGCTGGCAGTAGAGCAATGCTTTGAGAGAACTAGAGGTATCTTCATCGGGGCTATGGATTCCTATCTGGCAGCGGAGCAATACCTAGGATATCATTGCATGACAGTCATAAGGATTCAGCTCACGTAGCCTAAATCACTAATACATTTTTTTTTGGGATGGGAAGAACCTTTATAGAAATAGATACACCATACATGCACACACTCAAATTTGATGTGGTTATTTCTGATTTACATTTGAGATTCCAGCTCAACCTTATTTGTTATAACTAATCATACTAAATTTTAAAATGTACATGAACCTAAGGTTCTAGGTGACTGAATTTTTCAGCATCTTGAAAATGGGTAAACCATTTTCCCAGCCGAGTCACCAATTGTTATGCCTTGCATAACCAGCACATTTTGTTTTTGGTCAAAATGGGTCCCCCTTGTGTTTTTTTGTCCTTGGTGTTATTGTTTGGGTCTTAGGAGTTGTTCTTTTTCCTCCTAAGTCCTTGTTTCTTTTGTTCTTGCGGGTTCAAAACGTGGGCCAAAACTGGACTTAGAACTTTTGTAGAGTTCCAAGTCTAGGTTTTGTTCCAATCCATGCCCCGTTTCCTACCTTGTCTTCCTTTTTTGTTTTGTTTTTTGCGCACTCTTGGGTTTGTTTCTCCCTTGGGTTTTTTTTTCTTCCTCTTTTTGTTTCTTTTCCTTTTTACGGAAGTGAAACCGGAACAAAAATTGGACCCAAAACTTTACAAAAGTTCCAAGTCTAAATTTCATTCCAATCCTGCTCTCATTTGTTTGCCAACAGTCCTTTTCCACTCAGAGTCATTCCTGGTGGCATACACGAAATTCCCAAGAACCCAGAGAAATTATACCCTAGGTACACTCATGGAGAGTCAAAAAGTGCTGAAGAGTACATACATGTATTCAAAGATGCCTGTACCCGCACTCAAATTTCTCACCATGATGTTGCATGTAGGTTGTTTCCTTATTTGTTGGGAGACATGGCTTATAACTTGTGTTTGAATCTACCTACCATATCAATCTTGAGCTGGACGAACTTAGAAGATTCCTTCATTAACCAGTTTTAGGTTTGATCTCACAATCTTGTAACATCAATTTTCCACTATGAGGAAAGAGCCACACGAACCATTACCCCTATTTAATACCAGATTTCAAAGGATGTACAGGAGGTTACAAGACCCATACTTGGTGGCTAAAAATATTGCTATCCAAGCTTACCTGAAGGCCATAGATCCTCTAATCGGCCTATTTTTGTAGAGAATATACAATTCAAATGACATTAATTCGCTTTCCAAAGTTTACCACCTTGCTATTAAACTACAGCTATAGATTAGTTCACAAGCAAGAGGTCTAGAAGGTGTTTTCCCTCCTCTAGGATACTCCCAAGTGCCTAATCCTACCCCGTTGTTTAATATAGTCCCAGGGCTATCTCATTCTGCATATGGACCCTTAGCTGAGTTACAATCTCCATCTCAACAATTATTCTTTAGTGACCCAACTCTTGACCCCTCAGAACAAGTTCAAAATTCCCATAATCAAGCTAGAGGATCTAACCCCATGACACATACATCAGTTGCAACCGCTACAGAAAGTGAACGTACTACTCACCTAACAAAAAATTTGGAGACCCTTAAGAAAAAATTGTCTCAAGTGACTAATGAGATGGCACAACTCAAGTACAACCCCCCTCAAAACCAAAATCAGAATTACCAAAATCAGGGAGGGTATTCCAATCAAGGTAATTATTCCAACCAAAATTCCAATCAAAACCAAAGGAATTTCCAAAACTAGAATTCCCCCAATCAAAATTACCATAACCAAAATAGGGGATACAACCAGAGATCCAATAATAATAGTCAATGGAATAGGCTCTCTCATTAAAGTTCTCAATCAAAAGGAATTTTCACTAAGGATCTTGACAATTTGATAAGGACCCAACCAAAGTTGGTCAAACTTTTGATGGTCCCCTTTCTTTTCCCTAGCTTTATCCCATAGTAGTACAAGGTTAGATATTTTAAACACTTTAATTTTTTCTCTTTTTTCAAACCAACGTTTGACAACAGCTTGATGTTTAGAAAACTATTGTAAAGGAGCATCTCTTTGTTCTTCTAGATTCAATAAACTAGTTATCCTAACTTCTATCCTATCATCATTTGAGTAGAATTCTTGCATAAACCTAAGAACGGGTATTTTTAGATGGAGAGTAAAGACTGGGTCTTGGTCATAGACTAACTTGAATGGAAAGTTTCCTAAGCTAGCCTTAATTTGAGTTCTATCTACCAATAAGGAAAATATGAGTTGAGTATGCCAATCCCTAGGATTACTTTCTAACTTCTTAATTACTTCCAATAGATTTTTGTTCATAGACTTGGCTACTCCATTCCCCTATGGGTAGTAATTAGATGAATATTTTAACACAATTTTATGCTCATATGCCCATTGAATAAATTTTGTAGAAGAGAAAGCAACGCCATTATCACATACCAAGGCGAACGGTACTCCAAACCTAGTAACGATGCATTCATTAAGGAATTTGATGACAACCTTAGTGGTGTTGTTCTTTCAAGGCTAAGCTTCATTCCAATGTGTACAGTAATCGGTTGCCATCAAAATAAATTTGTGACCTACGAAAGAATTGGGGTTAATCACACCTACAAAGTCTAATTCCCATTGAATAAATTTTGCAGAAGAGAAAGCAGGGCCATTATCACATACTAGGGTGAATGGTACTCCAAACCTAGTAACGATGCATTCATTAAGGAATTTGATGACAACCTCAGTGGTGTTGTTCTTACAAGGTTGAGCTTCAGTCCAGTGTGTATAGTAATTAGTTGTCAAAATAAATTTGTGACCTATAGAAAAATTGGGGTTAATGACACCTACAAATTCTAATGCCCATTGGGAAAATGGTTTTACCTTGTATACCGGCTATAGGGGAATTTCTAGATTGTGTTCCCTAGATGTAGAAGTCTAAAATGTCCTCACATGTTGGTGAGCATCACGGAATACATGGGGCTCGTAGTAACCTGATCTCAAAATTTGGTGTGCCATAGAATCAATAGAACCATGTCCAGTACCATGTCTTCCATGAAATTTTGTTATGGCTTGTTTCACTTACTATTGATCAAGGTAGCATAGATAGACACCCTCAAAGTTTCTTTGGAATAAAGATCCCCCTTTGAGCATATAGTGGGAGCTCTTTAGCCTGAGTTCTCTTCTCTAAGTGGCGTTCATCCCATCTGGACAATTTTTATTTAATAACAAAAAGATCAAATCAGCACACCAAGGATCGCTTGTAAATGATTGTACCATACACTATTGATAGGTAACCTTAAAAAGGAAGGAAAGGGGAGGAAAAAATCAAGCTCAACTCCACCCGAACCAACGTGACCAAATCAAGCGAGCTAGGGAATTTAGGTAAAAAGGGCATGAAATGCAAACCCTAATTCATACAGCCCATAGACTTACATTAAAACTAGGGTATCAAAACCCTATGATTAAATTCACAATATCGAGATGGACACCAGATTGGAGGGGTCTAAGGAAAGATTTAAAACAACTCTGACTGCTAGAACCCCTCAAAAAGAAACCTGAATCGAAACTAGGGCATAGTGAAATGGAACCACCACCAAAAACAATGAAAATGACAACAGACAAATGATTCTAAAATGAGGGAAGTAGAAAAATACAAATATAAAATGGAAGAGGAAACCAACCAAAACAAAAACCAAAGCAAACACAAATGGAAGAACAAAAACATGCAAAGATCTGCATGAAAAGTCCTGCAAACCGCGAAGAACAATGGAGCAACAAAACGAATGAGAAAACATAAAATGGAATGGGAGAAGCCCCACCTACCTCAAAACACAACTGGGAAAGGTTGAAAATTGACAGGGATCTACTCATGAACACTTGCCCACAACCAATCATTCTCCTCTTTGAGTTGTTTCAGATCTGGCTAACTAAAAATGCTTTGCATAATTGTAATGAGCCAAATAAACTTGATTAAGGTTTTAAAAACCATTTTGTGTGTGTGAGGAGGTTGCAATTAATACCATTAATGTAGTTGGTCGGGGGAAAAATCAAAGCGAAGGCGAGTAAAAAACCACGGTGTACATCAGAGGAAAAACAGGAGTGGAAGCGGAGTCGAGATAGAAGCAAGAACTTTGTTGAAGTTCCACATTTCATTCCAGATTTGGCTCTGGTCCCGTAGCAAGGAGAGGAAAACAAAGGAACAAGGGTGGAATTGGAATCAAATTTGGATCTGGAACTTGGAAAAGTTCCAAGTTTAGATCCAACTCCTATTTTGATCCCAACAAAGGGTAAAACCACTGACAAAGGGAAAAAAAAAAAGAACAAAGGGAAGCGGGACTAGGGAGAAGCCCATCCCAAAATAGGACACAAAACAAGACAAAACAAAAGGAAAACAAACAAGAGTGGGATCAGAATGAAATATGGACTTAGAAATTTTGTAAAGTTTTGGGTCTAGTTTCCATTCTAGTTTTGCTTCTGCAAAAAGGAAAAGAAACACAAAGAGGAAGAAAAAAAACAAAAACCCAAGGGAGAAACAAACCCAAGAGCGTGAGAAAAATAAAACAACAAAGAAAGACAACAAGGCAGGAAATGGGGCTAGGACCAGAACAAAACCTAGACTTGGAGCTTTACAAAAGTTCTAAGTCTGGTTTAGGCCCACATTCTAAACCTGCAAGAACAAAAGAAACAAAGACTTAGGAGGAAAAAGAGCAACTTCTAAGACCCGAACAAGAACACCAAGGACAAAAAAACACAAGGGGGACCCATTTTGACCAAAAAAAATGGGGTGGTTATGCAAGGAATAACAACTGGCAACTTGGCTAGGGAAATGGTTTACCCATTTTCAAGATACTAAAAAATTCAGTCACCCAGATCCTTTGGTTCATGTACATTTTAAACTTTAGTATGATTAGTTATAGCAAACAAGGTTGAGCTGGAATCTCAAATGTAAATCACCAATAACCACATCAAATTTGAATGTGTGCATGTATGGTGTATCTATTTCTATAAAGGTTCCTCCCATCCCAAAAAAAAAAACTATATTAAAGATTTAGGCTATGTGAGTTGAATCCTTACGACTGACGTGCAACTCTATCGGGGCTATGGATGCATGGCTGGTAGTGGAGCAATGCTTTGAGAGAACTAGAGGTATCTTTTTTAGAGCTATGGATGCTTGTCTAGAAGCAGAGCAATACCCAGGATATCATTGCATGACAGTCATAAGGATTCAACTCGCGTAGCCTAAATCTTTAATACAGTTATTTTTTTTGGGATGGGAAGAACCTTTATAGAAATAGATACACCATACATGCACACACTCAAGTTTGATGTGGTTATTACTGATTTACATTTGAGATTCTAGCTCAACCTTGTTTTCTATAACTAATCATACTAAATTTTAAAATGTACATGAACCAGAGGTTTTGGGTGACTGAATTTTTCAGTATCTTGAAAATGGGTAAACCATTTTCCTAGCCGAGTTACCAATTCTTATGCCTTGCATAACCACCCCATTTTGTTTTTGGTCAAAATGAGTCCCCCTTATCTTTTTTTTTCCTTGTTGTTCTTGTTTGGGTCTTAGGATTTTTTATTTTTCCTCCTAATTCTTTGTTTCTATTTTCCTTGCGGGTTCAGAATGCAGGCCAAAACAAAACTTAGAACTTTTGTAAAGTTCCAAGTCTAGGTTTTGTTCCGGTCTCGGCCCCATTTCCTGCGTTGTTGTCTTTCTTTGTTGTTTTGTTTGTCTTGTGCTCTTGGGTTTTGTTTTTTTTTCTTCCTCTTTTTGTTTCTTTTCCTTTTTGTAGAAGCGGAATCAGAACAAAAACTAGACCCAAAACTTTACAAAAGTTCCAAGTCCAGATTTCATTCTAATCCTACTCCTATTTGCTTGCCTTGTGTTTTGTCTCATTTTGTGTCCTATTTTGGCATGGGATTTTCCTCTGTCCCACTTCCATTTTTTCTTTTGTTTTCCCTCTATCAATGTTCTTTCCCTTTGTTGGGATTAGAACCGGAGTCGTATCTGAACCTGAAACTTTTCCAAGTTCTAGATCTAGATTCAGTTATGAGTCTGCCCCCATTCCTTTGTTTTCCTTTTCCCTTCTATGCAACTGCAGCCACATCCAGAATGAAATGCGGAGCTTTAACAAAGTTCCTACTTCTATCTCGACTCTGCTTCCACTCTTGTTTTTCCTCTAATGTACACCACGTGGTTTTGTACTTGCCTTCACTCTGATTCTACCCCTAACCAACTACATTAATGGCATTAATTGTAGCCTCCTCACATGCATGAAATGGTTTTGAAAACCTTAATCAAGGTTATTTGGATCATTACAATTATCCAAAGAATTTTTAATGAGCTAGAGCCTAAACAACATGAAGAGGAGCATGATTGGTTGTGGGTGAGCATTCTTGAGTAGATCCCTGTCAATTTTTAACCCTTTTTCAGTTGCGTTTTGAGGTAGGTGGGTTTCTCCCATTTTGTTTTGTGTTTTCCCATTCATTTTGTTTGTCCATTGTTCTTCATGTGTTCACATGAATTTTCATGTAGATCTTTGTGTGTTTCCATTCTTCCATTTGTGTTTTCTTTTTTTTTTGTTTTCCTTGGTGTTACCTGATTTTCACCTACAGGCCCAATCAAGCAGGGCAATCTATGTTTCAAGAGTTCATGAAGGAAAAATGGGGACATTGTTGTGCAAGATTAAAACATTCACCCAATGTATTTCTCAAGGAAGTTTGTTAGAAAGCATGCCTCATTCAGATCTGGCATAAAACTCCTCAAGGAAGAAGTCACTGAGACCAGTTGAATGTCTTGCCGACTAGTAGTGTGTTATACCCCTTTCAAATCCTCATGGTCAGCAAGACATCTCGGTCACTATAAAGTTTTATATCTATCTTTTCCTGGGATGTCTCGCTGATAGTTGTTCACCAGGGTGGTGTCAGTGGAAATTATTTTCTTCAGGATGATGTCTCTTCAACTACGTATAGTCTCATCGAAGGAGATTGCCTTTGGCATAAGGTCTGGCCGATAAATGGAGCTCCCGCTGAAAGGTTTTGGGATCACTGAGATGTCTCACTGATGGTTGTTTGTCTCGCCCGAATGACCGGCATCGGGGAGAAGTCTTGCCGAAAGATGAGGTCTCGGCGAAAGGTTATGCCTTCAGCACAATATCTTACTGAAAAGCAATGGTCTTGTCGATGGTTTTAAACCTTCGGTGTGACTAATGGAACCTGCCATGACGTCCTGCCAATAGATGAAAGTCTCCCCGACAGTTGTTCACAAGGCCATCATCAGGGAGAAAGTTTTACATTTCCCATGAGGTCTAGCCGAATAAAGGGAGTCTCAGTGAAAGATCAGGGGATTCGCTGTAAGGTCTTGCCGACCGAGGAGAGTCTCGTTGACATAGAATGATATCGGTATGACGTCTGGCCAATAGGGCGAGGTCTCACCGAAAGAATTTGCATTCGCTGATAGAAGGCTTAGTCAGTGTAATGTCTCACCGACTGAAGGTGGTCTCGCCGAAGCGGAATGAGCTCGATGGGAGGTCTTTTCAACTGAAAGGGTCTTGCTGAATGGATATTTGGAATTGGTAAGACTCCTAGCCTCGGGGTAAGGTCTTTCCGACCTGATGGTGTCTTGAGTTAGCATCAGCGTAATGTTTTGAAGTCGGGGAGATGTCCTGCCGACCTGATGGTGTCTCACCAAAGGTTCATGCCTTCGGTATGAGGTCTTCCCGACTAATGTTTTTCTTGCCGATAGTGATGGGTCTACTGCAGACTTCGGTGAGAACTCTTGTCGAATGCAGAAGTCTGGGTGATGAAATGGCGATATCGGTATGACTCCTAAGGGATCGCTATGATGTCTGGCCAAAGGCGATAGTCTCTCCAATGGTTCTGGGGATGTCGATATGAATTTTGGGCTCACTATGAACTCTTGCCAATGATTGTGAGCTATGTTGATAATTGTTGAAGGGCATAATCGCATCGGGGAGACACGACTAGTGTCTCACTGACATGCGATTCTGATGAAGCGACCATTGACCATTTAGAAATCTATGTGGCACGAGTTCAACCAATCAGAAGGAGCTAAAGATGGACCATGGGAAATTTCACTATTGTGACTACCCTTGAAAAGAAGATCAATAGAATGTAAGCAAACATGGATCTGCTCTGAGATCAAAAGTGATGGAGTAGCTTTGTGAAGCAATGGTGTAGAGATCTAATGGGAAAATATGATGTTGTTTCCAAAAGAGGTTAACTTGGGGAAGGGTCTAGAATAGGAGAAGAACAGAAAGGATGAGACCGCAAGGACAGCTGGGATGTTGACTGGCAGGAGTGGATCGACATTTATGATAGCACTCAGAAACATTCAAAGCAGCTCTAATGGAAGTTCGAGGGTGGACACGGGGGCCAAAAGTTAATGTGATTGTTGCAAAAGATCAAGGAGGCCATTCCTAGAGTGACCCTTCACCGACATGGTCAGTAGGGATGCACGTTTAATGCAACATTAAATTCATTAAAAAGAGCTAGGGGTGGATCTTTCTGGAGGCTGATATTTTTGTAAGCCCTAGGGCCTGGCACTTTTGTATATATGGCTTTTTTCCTCTTTGTAAAGTAGTTCAGATAATGCATTCTGGAGAGTTAGTGATTTTTTAAATCCTTTCTCAGATGATGTATGCTTTGTAACTCATTTGGATTTTGGAGTATGAAATATAGAGATTACCTTGGAAACCAGTGTTAATATTCATACTACTTTCATTTTTTGTCTTTCAGATTATGCAAGTTTTGAACTGTGCTTTTTCTAAGTCTGCATTTGAACTTTAAAGTTGTGAAATTCATCTTTCCTTCTTAAAATATATATGCAGATTAAGCATGTTCAAGAATGATGCATAAGTTCACAAAGTTTATGTTGAGTAAATAAAATAGCTATCATTAGTTTTCCAGTGTATGTTCATCTTGTTTTCATTTCATGATTTCTATCAATTCGGTGTATCACCATAGGGTTTAGGTTTCATTTTCATGCATTCTTTCTCCCTTTTCCTTACAAAGATCAATATTTAGGTGATAACACAAAGGAAGTCGACCTTTTCCGGAGGTTGACCTTTGTTACAAGAAACCCATAGCTTTAGAGGTCTTCCCATGTTACACTGGATTGTTCAATTTTACATTGAACAAGGTGCAAAATCCAAGTGATAACAATTCTGGCATGCCCGGTGGGACAAGTTCCACACTATATTGTTGGTTTGGTATGCAACCAGTAAGTTTCAGACTTTGTAGAAGTCATTTTTGCATACTTGGTGACTCCATAAAAAGAAAGAACTTCAAAATTAATGCTTTTATAGTTTATGAGAAGAGTTCAGACAAGGAGCAACTCAGTTCCTTTTGAATATTTGCAGCTGTCACCACCTAAAAGACAAGGTAGAGCAACAAAAAGGGCACCTCCTCCTAAGAGAGTACAGTCTACACCACCTGGTGTTAGACCAAAAATTGTGTTTTCACCATCAAGAAGGAGAGGAGGACCATCTAAAAAACAAATTGAGAATCGTTCAGCCTCACCTAGCCTTGGAACAGAAAGGTCTCCTTCAAGCAGTCCAACTGCTTTTGCTAGTTATATATTTTCAAGTTCTACTGTTGCAGCAAATTCATCGACTACAATTTTTACAAATTCAAATCCACCTCTAATGGTTGCTCCCAGAAATCAACCTTTTGTGCCATTTAATGGAGGTAGTCCATTAAATTTGACACAGCACAATGACATTCCAATGGCAGCTTTGAAATTTTTTTCGACTTTCACTGGGGAAGATCAGACTACCCCGATTGAACATATATGAGATGTTACTTCCTTATGTGGTGTGCACCATATCACACAAGAAGACATGGCTGCAAGACTACTTTCAACATCATTCAAAGGAAGAGCATTATAGTGGTTCATGAGTCTTGGAGTAGGTTCAGTTGCCACCTGGGATGAGTTGGGTGACAAATTACACAGGCAGTTTCAAGACAGGTTTGATAATTTATCTATGTTAGAGCAATTAACTACGCTTAAGAGGGATCCTCAGGAGCAAATGAATGATTTCAATTTCATATTTCAAAGAACCTGGAATATAATTCTTGCAACAGTGAGACCACCTCCAGAATATGCATTTTTGTACTTTTTGAAGGCCCTTAACAGCGATATAGCCGTTATGATACAATCAATGGGGGGTGTTTCCCTACCGGATGCATTTGAGGTAGCAATCAAAGCTTAAAATAGCCTAATACAAGTTGGTAAACTTGCTCCTAGGCCACCAATGCCTATATTTCCATATATTCATTTGAATATCCCTTTGCAGATACCACCTTTTGCACCTTTGCCACCTGTTCCTGTAGTATCAGCTGTTGTAACATAAGAAACTATTGTTTCAATATCTTCAAATGAGTTACAGGAGGTCAAAATTTTATTACAGACCTTTGGTAATAAGCTTGTGAGCTTGGAAAAGCAACAAGCATATAGCAGGCCTTATCAATAGCAAAATTTAGGTTAGCAACAACAATATCAAGGTAATAGATAGGCTTATCAAGGCAACTACCAGGGCCCAAGACAAAGTGTAAACACAAGACCTTTTCAGGCTTATGCTCTAGCACCTGTTAGTGCAGTTAAGGATCTTGTCCCTATTCAAAAAAATTTAGCAATAGATTATGAGTGGTGCTACCCTTGTAACCAACCTCACAATCAGGTCACTTGCTCAAATAGACTTATTAATCAAGCACTTATGGTACATAATACCTCAAGTTCACAGTAGAATGCATTCAATGATGCATCTCCACAACACCAAGATCAGCCTACCAATGATACTACCCTACTTAACTGTCAAGGTGAAGAATTATGTGGATTGAACGAAGATAATTCTCTAGTTACAGCTAACACAAGGGCGAAGAAAAGAGCTTTTGAGGTGGATCAAACAGCTGATAAAGGAAAAGTAATAGTTGCAGAACCATCTACATTTCAAGGGACTCGTGGTTTGCAAAGAAATCAGCAACTCCTAGTTAAGGAGCAACCACATTTGCAAGCTGATCATGTTGGCATAAAGGTACATCATAAAGTGAACCCAGCTATACCCTATAATATTCTTGATAGTATGAAAAAGATGAACGTAATGATGTCTATGTGGGATTCATTGGCTATCCCAGGTCAAAAAGATATGTTACATTTAGCCTTGTCAAATTTTAAAGTGTCTGATGAATCTGAGTCTCCAATAGGTCAGGTCAGAACTGTGTTGACAAATAATCCTCAAGAAAAGGATAAACAACCCAGCAAAGAGGTAGGAAAAGAAGTCAAACCACCTCCATTTTAAGTATCTGTAATCATAGGTGATAAGTTAGTTCATAACTGTATGGTAGACAGTGGAGCTAGTAGCTCAGTAATGCCAAAGAAAATTGCTGACAAGTTGGGACTAAAGTATCAACCTTTAGTGAAATGAGTGGTTCAATTGGATGGTACTTCTATTAATACATTGGGTGTTATCAAAGATTTGAGTCTTACCCTTCATGCTTGTCCTAATTTTTCAGTTCCTCAGGACATATGTGCCATAGATATCCCACCTTTTTTTTCTTTGTGTCTCTCAAGAGACTTTACAGCTAAGATAGGTGGTTATGTGTCAGCTAATTGGTCACATATGCTATTTAGAACAAGATACGAAACTAAAGTTACCATTAAATATGAAAAGTTGGCTAAAGATCATATTGAGCCATATAACCCAAGTCCTATCAATGTTGTTCCTACTACTGCAGACACAAATTGTGTCATTTTTATTGACAGTGAACTGGCTGTCACTCAAGAACTTCAAGCATAATTTGTTCCTGATGTGCTGCTACATGAATGGGTAGCTGAAAATGTGTTGGACAATCCTGAATACCTTATTCAAGATGTCGGTATGGGTAATTATGTGATGCTTGAACCTAATGCAAAGGTTCCAAAACTCAAAAAAAGTATAGATTAATTGTTGCAATAGCAAAGTGAACTTTGGGAAATGTTTTTTGATGGTTCCAGAAGAAAGAATGGAGTAGGTGGAGGTGCAATGCTGGTTTCTCCACATGGTGATAAGTATTTTACAGCCATTCATTTTTCTTTTGCATGTTCTAACAATAGTGCTAAGTATGAAGGAATCATTCAAGGCCTTGGATGGGCAAGGAAAAGAGGAATCAATTGTTTGAAATTCTATGGAGATAGTGAATTGATAGTTAATTAGGTTAGGGGGCTGAATGTTACCAAGAATGATGCTTTGAAGTCTTACAAAAATAAAGTATGGAACATAATTGAAGAATTTAATGCCTTCAATTTGATTTCTATTCCACGAAATTAGAATAAGCATGTTGACAAACTTGCAACAATTGGAGCACAGTTGGATATCCCAAGTGATAGCAAAAAAGATAAAATACAAAAGTATGTCAAGGTGGTTATCAGGCCATCAATTTCTGATAACAACATTAACTGGCAAGTATTTGAAAATGTTGAGCAGATCTTAACCTTTCTGCTCCAAGAAGATCAATTTACTGTAGCGAACCAGGAAAATCTTAAACAATAGTATGATGATTAAGTGATATAGTTGAAGAAAAATAAACTTCCCAAAGGGCTGGTTACCTTGGAATCCATATTCAATTCTGATGATCAGCTTAAGAAGAACAAAGTCGGCATTCAAGTGAAAGAAGATCATTATGAAGAAGTGGAAATCTTTAAAGGTAAGCTTCTCAAATTAGGCAAAATCTGTTCAATTGAAGATAAGAGAGCTTTCATTATTTTATGCCAAGAGTATCATGATGTTTTTGCTTGGAAATATTTTGATTTAAGAGGGTTTGATCCTCATATTGCACAACATACAATTGAGTTAGAACCTGGTGCCAAGCATGTTAGACAAAAATAGAGACCATTGAACCCCAAGCTTGAACCTTTAATGATCAAAGAGCTGACCAAGTTAGTTGAGGGGGGTATCATATTTCTAATTAAACACACATCCTGTGTTTCTAACCTTGTTCTGGTTAGAAAAAAGAACGGTGAGGTAAGATTATGTGTAGATTTTAGAGACCTTAATAGAGCATCTCTGAAAGATCATTACCCCTTATCGTCCATGGAACAAATTCTCCAAGCTATTGCTGGTTTAGAAAGATTTTCTCTTCTGGATGGATATTCTGGTTATAACCAGATTCTTGTCAGAGAGGAGGATCAGTATAAAACAACATTTACAACAAAATGGGGCACTATGGCCTACAAGAGAATGCCTTTTGGTTTATATAATGTTGGTGCCACCTTTCAGCGTGCCATGGATATGGCATTTCAGAGTTTAATTCAGAAATTTCTGCTCGTTTACTTAGATGACATAACTGTATATTCAAAAAATATAGATGAGCACTTGTCGCATCTCAAGCAAGTTTTTGAAAAATGTAGAGAATATGGAATATCTCTCAATCCGACAAAGATTATTTTTGCAGTCCATGAAGGTAAACTGTTAGGTCACATAGTATCAAAAGATGAAGTTACCATTGATCCTGAAAGAGTTAAGGCTATACTCGAACTGCCATTACCTAATCACAAGAAAGGATTGCAGAGCTTTTTAGGGAGAATTAAATTTTTAAGGAGATTCATTCCTGATGTTGCAAATTTACTACAGCCCTTGACTGCCATGCTTAAAAAGAATGCAGTTTTCAGTTGGACTAGAGAAGCAAAACATAGTTTTGAAGAAATCAAGGAAGCTTTAGCATCAACTCCAACACTGGTAAATCCAGATTTCTCTAAAGACTTCTTCTTATATGCTTTTGGAAGCATTAGTTCAATTTTTGCTATGATGGTTCAAAAAAATAGTGATAATTTAGAGCAGCCAATAGCTTTCTTTAGTCAAGTACTTGTTGATTATGAAGATAAATATAAATTTGTTGAGAAACATGTTCTTGCTATGATCAGAAGTCTAAAGCAGTTTAAGCCTCTAGCTTCAAACAATAAAATTCATATTTTGGTTGCACACCCAAGTGTGAAGGAGTTTTTGTTGAACAAAGATCTGAGTGAGAAAAGAGCAAGGTGGATCACAAAAGTAATGGAATTTGATGTCAACATCAACATCACAAAACTTGTTAGAGGTAGAGGACTTTGTGAGCAACTTGCCTCACTTGTGAAGATGCACAGAAATCAGAAACTGGTCTTGTTTAAACTAATATAGATGAGTCTCAAAATGTTCAAAACACTATACCTACATCAGTTGCAGGTTGGGTTCAAGAAATGACCTACTTTCTTCATACTGGTGAATGTCCACTAGGTCTGGACAAAGCAAAACAAAGATACTTCAGATTGCAATCAATTCCTTATGTCCTTATTGATAATATCCTTTTCAGGAAAGATCTAAATGGTGTCTTGTTAAGGTGCATTGACGCTGATCAAACAGAAAAGGTACTTCATGAGTTTCATGATGGAGTTTTAGGTCACTTTGCTCCAAGGACAACTTCTTGAAAAATTATGAGAGCTGGTTACTACTAGCCCAACCTGTTTAAAGATGCATATGCATGGTCAAGGAAGTGTATGAAGTGTGCTTTGTTTGTAGGAAAGGAAAAGCTGCCTGCTATGCCTTTACATCCAATTCAGGTATCGCAACCCTTCATGAGATGGGGCATTGAATTTATTGGACCAATTAATCCACCATCCAATGCTGGTTACAAGTGGGTGATTACTGCTATAGACTATTTCACACAGTGGGCAGAAGCAGTAGCTTTGAAAGAAGCAAATGAATCTTCATTTTTGAGTTTTTATGAAGATATAATCACCAGATTTGGAGTTCCCGACTCCATCATTAATTCAGATAATGCTCTTGCATTTGTTGGGTTAAGAGTCACAGATTGGGCTATTAAACACGGAATTCATTTGAATACTTCCTCCAATTATTACCTGCAGGGTAATGGATTAGCTGAAAGTACAAATAAAAATTTGATCAGAATCATTAAGAGGACTATGGAAGAGAATCAAAGAATTTGGCATACCACATTGAAATCTGCACTTTGTGTAGATAGAATAACCCCCAAGAGATCAGTTGGTAATTCTCCATATGTACTCGTTTATGGTAAAGAGGCCAGATTACCTCTATCTGTAGAGCTTCCAACTCTAGACATTGTTCACCAGTTGGAGATGTATGAAGAATAGGACCCAATGGCTGTGAGATATGCAGAGCTCATGGAGCTCGAAGAATCAAGAGACAAAGCAATGAAAAATTTGGAGTATCATCAGCTCCAAATGAAGAAAACATTTGATAAGAAAGCTACAGCCAAAGTTTTCAAGGAAGGTGATATTGTTCTAAAGTGGGATGTGCTAAAGAGTGGTCTAGGCAAACATACAAAATTTGACCATTTATGGGTAGGCCCTTTTGTTGTTACTAAATGCAAGGAGCATAATGCATTCCAGTTATCAAACACAGATGGAGAAAAGTTACCAATCCCAATTAATGGGATTCACCTCAAATGTTGTTTTGATTTATGATTTATCATTGTACATATTAGGATAGGTTTTGTGCTTTCAATAAGTGCTTCTGCACTTTAGTTTAGTTGTTATTGCATTTCCTAAGTGTTGTTCCAACATAGTATGGTAGTTTCACTTCAGTTTCTCCAGTTTCAATAAGTTTCCAGCGTCCTGATCTGCTTCATGAGTCTCAAATGAGTTGTAGCCATGTGCAAACTGCTCTTGGTCTGTTTATGAGGTTTTTACTAAGTGACTCTGAGCCCAATGGACAAGTCTAGGCTATTGGTTTGCATGTTTAGCAGGCAAACATCCAGCTCAGGTCACTAGAAATGTTACCTGATTTTCACCTACAGCCCCAATCAGGCAGGGCAATCTATGTTTCAAGAGTTCATGAAGGCCAAATGGGGACATTGTTGTGCAGGACTAAAACATTCACCCGATGTATTTCTCAAGGAAGTCTATTAGAAAGCATGCCTCATTCGGATCTGGCATAAAACTCCTCAAAGAAGAAGTCGTTGAGACCAGCTGAATGTCTTGCCGACTAGCAGTGTGTTATACCCATTTGAAATCCTCATGGTCGGCAAGACATCTCGGTCACTATAAAGTTTTATATCTCTCTCTGCTTGGGATGTCTCGCTGACAGTTGTTCACCAGGGTGGCATCGGTGGGAATGATTTTCTTCGGGATGATGTCTCTCCGACTGCATATAGTCTCGCTGAAGGAGATCGCCTTTGGCATAAGGTCTGGCCGATAAATGGAGCTCTCGCTGAAAGGTTTTGGGCTCATCGAGATGTCTCGCCGATGGTTGTTTGTCTTGCCAAAACGGACAGCGTCAGGGAGAAGTCTTGCCGAAAGATGAGGTCTCGGCGAAAGGTTCTACCTTCGGCATAATATCTTACCGACAAGCGATGGTCTCACCGATGGTTTTAAACCTTCAGTGTGACTAATGGAACCCGCTATGATGTCTTGCCGACAAATGAAATTCTCCCTGACAGTTGTTCACAAGGTCATCATCAGGGATAAAGTTTTACATTCGCCATGAGGTCTGGATGAATAAAGGAAGTCTCGGTGAAAGATCAGGGGATTCGCTGTTAGGTCTTGCTGACTAGGGAGAGTCTCGCCGACATAGAATGATATTGATATGACGTCTGGCCGATACGGCGAGGTCTTGCCAAAAGAAGTTGCATTCACTGATAGAAGGTGGTCTCGCTGAAGCGGAATGAGCTTGATGGGAGGTCTTGCCAACTGAAAGGGTCTCACCGAATGGATATTTGGAATCGGTAAGACTCCTAGCCTCAGGGTAAGGTCTTGCCGACCCGATGGTGTCTTGCCAAGGGAGTTAGCATCGGTGTAATGTTTTGAAGTCAGGGAGATGTCTTGCCGACCCGATGGTGTCTTTCCAAAGGTTCATGCCTTCGGTATGAGGTCTTCCCGACTGATGTTTGTCTTGCCGATAGCGATGGGTCTGCTGCAGACTTTAGTGAGAACTCTTGCTGAATGCGGATGTCTAGGTGATGAAATGGCGATATCGGGATGACTTCTGAGGGCTCGCTATGATGTCTGGCTAAAGGCGATAGTCTTTCCAATGGTTCTAGGGATGTCGATATGACTTTTGGGCTCGCTATGAACTCTTGCCGATGGTTGTGAGCTATGTTGATAACTGTTGAAGGGCATAATCGCATCAGGGAGATACGACTAGTGTCTCACCTACATGCGATTCTGATGAAGCGACCTTTGATCGTCTAGAAATCTACGTGGCATGAGTTCTGGCTCGCACTCACAAAAGGATATGAATATCACAGTGAAACTTTCCTGGGAATTGGACATTCTGACAGGTGACTAATATCTTTCTGTGGACGTTCATTTACTTGTCAAACCAGGGGACGTAGACTTTAAATGGCGCAGCAAAATATATGCACTAGGAATTTGTTTTAGTCAAATCTTAGCAAAAATACATACTGGAAAGAAATTCTATCTAAGCTACAGAATGGTAATGCAGAATTCTTTAACTCAACTATGCTTGATTAAAATGCTATAACAGCTTCGAAGCACAAACCATGGGCGGCCTTATGCTGCGTAGGAGCATCCATAGGATGGATCTCCATGCTGCGGAGCAGTGTAAGATCGAAGTTTGCATAAAACTTCAAAAGATGAAAGCTAAGCGGATATCGTGAAAAGAGCATCTAACTAATTAACTAGGATACTTACTAAGTGGGCCCCTTAGCAAGCATCTCGCGATTACACAAATGCTGAACTCGGAACTTCATCGATCTTTATTCATGAAAATAGAATGAAATACATTGTCTTGTTGGTGTGAAAACTAACAACAAACTCTGCTTCTGGTCAAACAGATTCTATCTTTCATTATCATACTGATTCTTACATGATCTCTGCTACTCTGTTTCTATCTTACCTAAAAATCATCTATTACTCATTCTATTTCTCTTCTATCACCACCTCGCGCAGGAGGAGTATCTTATTTTTAAATTAGAAGAACAACTAACTAACCAACTTCATCAAAGAAAGACGTGGAAGTAAAGTATATCCCTGAATCAAGGAACAAACTTCATAAATGAATTTATGTGTTCAACCCGATTCAGAGAGAATCTAGCGCTCCACTCTCTCCAGATTGACTTTTCATTAAAAATCTTTCCAAATCGGTTTCGGTCAAAGAGTCTTTGGCGGAGCTTCCTCAAAGTCGTGCAGGAAATGGGCTTTACTGCAAGGCCGAGATCGGCTGCGCTTGACTCGATCATTCTTCAACAACCTGCGAAACAAAAGGTAAGACAGCACAAGAAGAGGCATATGGTACATACACGATATCTATTCATTAATCACACATTTCAAATCTACTTCACCATTTAAAAACTGTATACGATATACCAGCCATTTTCGGGAGTCAACAGGGCAATAAATGCAATCAAGTCAACACAATAGGCTACAGGAATATAAAAGTGTCTTGCTACAGGATATCCCCATAAAAGGTTTTATCAAAGTTTAAACAGCATGAAATAACAAAAATGAAATCATTTAAAAGTTTATCATATCATCAAATTATGAGCATATTTTAGGCTCATCAACGCTACTTAGCCCAATGTTGGTCCTCCAGCATTAACTTTCCTGGTGATTTCTCTAAAGTCAGTAGTGGCTGCATGACTGGAATGGATGTCCAAACCTGTAATAGAATCCTCTAAAATCCCGACACCTTTCATATCTGCGGTCTTCTAATTCACTGTTAAGATTTGTAGCGGTGATGAGAATCTGAGGGCCACATTAGCGAAATTACGAATGTCGATTAAGCATTACAATTCAAATCTTGTTTGAAGTCCCAATTGAATATATGCTGGTTAGTTTGAGTGCGGCAAAGTTGAGGGGACCGTAATGGTTGACTTTCTTAACCCAGCAGATCCAATTTTCCCATCTTTTCACCGATTAAGTATATGCTAATCTCCAAAATGAATATTGTTGAGCCTGGAATTCATCATATACTTGCTTTCTGATGTCAAATATTTTTGCTCTAGCTGAAACATTATTAATACCATATGTCAATGCAAACCAATCTTTCAGCATTGCATGTGGGTTTGAACTTTGAGAGCGTAATGAGACAGGCTCTGTTTTCTCAATTTCCTCATACGTTTCCCACTGTCTGCCATAATTCACCTCATTTGCTGCCCATGACATGAATGCTCTCAAATGAATATCACCAATGTATGGAAGAGGATTCCATTCTGTTTCAAGTGGTATTAAAAAGCCATGCAAATAGAATTCACACAGAGAATTCCTTAACCAGTTAGGGGCTGCTTGATATGCTTCATAAAATTCTTTGGCAGAATGAATTATGGGGTCTTGGTTTCTGGAAATTCTCATCAATTGAAACCATAAAAACTATTCTTTGAGGCACAGAGCATAAACTCTGGGTGGCGGTCTGCATTCCATAATTTGACCGGTTACCTTTAGCATTTCATCCATTTTTGCTTTCAATTCAGCAATTTCCTGTTTCTGATTTTCAATTTTCTTTTTTAATTTCTTCTTTTCTATTTGCCACAGACTTTGTTGCATATCAGTCTGGGCAATGTGTCGAAAAGTCACAGTTTGCAGTGTAACTGTTTCCCAATTATTTTTAACAAATTCCAGAAATTCAATTAAAAAGGTCCTCCTATACACAACAATGGCTTTACACATTGCAGGATGAAATATAACTTCATTAGGCACATTTAGTTGTTCAGCCTGTTCTTGTTCTTGCTGCAGGATAAATTCTTCTTGTTGCTGCGGTGAAGAAGTCTGAGCTTCCTCCGAGAATTGCATAGCAGCATTAACCAGATTATCAAGACTTGGCAACTCATGCCCATTATGCCCTGCTTCTTTTGTCTCTACTTGTTCCTCTTCAGGAATGATCGAACTCTGAGCAGCATTCTCAGATCCAACAGATCCTTCTGAAATTACAATCACCTCAAGTTGCGGTGAAACAGGGGAGGCCCTAAATTGTTTCCTTATGGAAACCCTTCTTGGTATTGATGTGGCTATAGGGGGTGTTCCGGTAGCTTTTCTTTTTCTTGTTTGTTCAGGGGGCTCTGCCCTACCAGAGGATGATGGTAAACTGGTAATATCAACAGCTATTACTGTAGGAGAATCTGCTGCAGGGGAAGGTGCTACAGGAGAGGAGCATTACCTTTTCTGAGAACGAGGGTCAGATTCTGGGGACCCTTCTGCCTTTGATTTTCCTTTCTCCCTCCTAGCGGCAGACCTAGTTTGTACCCTAGTAGAAGATTCAGCTGTGACAGCTACAGGATCGGGTGCTACAGGAGTAGATGACCCTTGCCCTGTTCCACTAGTAGATGCAATTTCTTTCTTCTTTCTTTGAGGCCGTGGGGTAATTACCCTAGGGGGTTGTGGAGGTTGTAAACTCTTTTGGGAAACAAATTGTTGCTAGGAGAGAGGTGAAACGTCTCTCAAAGAGCGCTCAATAAGCAATTTAATAAGGCCATGATGAGTGACAGAGTTATCTTTCCCCTGTTGAGTTCCATGGGCACTTTGCTCTAAAAACTTTAACAAGAAATTCAGAACATTCACAGCCAACCCATGCCTTATATGGCTTAATAATTTAAAATGATGCGAATGCAGATAAGAAAAATGGCCTTCACAGGTTAAATACCTCATTATATAAGTGGCATACTCTGAATATGGAAGAGGTAGTGACACTCGCTTGCATCCTTGCTTGGAGATGTCCAGCGGTCCATCAGCAGGCATCGAAAATTCAGCCCTTGCAGCTGCAGCATCTGAAGAAAAGTTTTCTCCAACGGCTGGGATCCCGGTTACCTCAGCAATTCTATCTTCGGTTGCAACAACTGTTAGTCCCCATACGGTGGCTTCCCCTTCAGAAAGTGTTCTCAAAAATTCTGTCGCAGCCTCCTCATCAAAATCATTTAAACTCAGAAAATAATTTAACCATCCACAGAGGCTAAATGCTTGGGCTGTCTGCGGGTTTTGCAACAACAATTCATGAGCTACAGGCTCATGTCGTACCAACTGACCACCCATGTCTGCAGTTTTTCTAGCTGAACTCAATTTCTTGCTGAAGATTCAAATTCTTTATTTCCTTTTCTGCTCTGGTTTTTCTCCGTCAGGCCGCCACATTTCTTTCTTTTTTCCAAAAATGAACTTTCTTAAACAAGCAGTCTTAATCGTAGTTTGCAAGAAAAAGATGCATTAAAGAAGGTCATGCAATCACGTTTGGAAAGTACCAGAAATATATTAAAGAAAGATTATTTTGCAGTTATGGCAGCGGCGAAAAGACAGGCTTCAAACGATGAATTACCCCGCCCCCTACTTAAAAGATGACATGTGTCCTCACATGTACTAAAAAATAGGTAGAGATTCGGGTGATAATGACCGGTACATGCATAGCAGTAATTGAATGGAATGAAATAAATCAAATATGCGATATGAAAAGATATGGCGTACCTTTAGTAATTGCACGTACGTGTGAAGAAAGATGACGGCGCTGCATGAATTGACAAGTTGGAAAGATATCTGAATTAAGGTTGATGCAGACGGATGAAGTGGACGGGTGACGTGGGTGGATGAAATGTACGAATGAAATGGATGGATGGAATGGATATGGAAGATAAAGAAATGAGGTGGGGGCGATAAATTTAAATGGAGAAAAGGGGTTTTCTTAAAAAGAAAACCTTTATTATGGGCATGCTTTTTGAAAATTAGAGGAACGCTGCAGGAGAAAGGCCAGAGCCTTCGGCTGCAGGAAGAGTAGCGGGAGGAACCTGAATGAACTGCTTCATGAAGTCTTCCTTGGAAACTGGCTTATGGTACAGTCGGAGTCGATGGCCATTGACGAGCAATTTAAAACGGACTAGATCAATTGTGACCAGCTGCACAGCTCCGTTGTCAAACACATTTTCAACCTCATAGGGGCCAAGCCAGCGTGTTGTGAGTTTACCCTAGTTTTCTTGGTACCTGGAATCATATAACAAAGCCCAATCTCCAGCAGAAAATTTTCTGGTTTTGATGTACTGATCATGCCATCTCTTTCTTTGCTGTTGGATTACTTCTGTATGCTGCAGGGCGGCTTTTCTCATTTCGTCCAAAGCATTTAGCTGCAGGAGACGGTCCTTCTGTGCTTCGGATAAGTCCATGTTGAGTTCAAGAGCTGTCCTCAAAGTTTTATGTTCAAATTCAATGGGTAACATAGCTATTTTCTCATAGAGCAACTCAAAAGGTGTAAACCCAGTTGTTGTTTTCCATGTAGTTCTGTAAGCCCAAACTGCTTCAGGAAGTCTATTACTCCAGTCTTTCTTATGAATCTGCACTATCTTTGTGAGGATTGCTTCAATTTCTCTATTTGTTACCTCCGCCTGACCATTGGCTTGAGGATGATGAAATTTTGGACTTACATGTTTGATCTTATAGTCATTCATAAATGCAGTGATCAGATTTGACGTAAACTGAGCTCCTTGATCAGTTACAAGCTCTCTAAGAACTCCAAATCTGGTGAAAATTTGTTCATACGAAATTGGGCATTATCTTAGGAAAAACTGATAAGCTTTTACCTCGACCCATTTTGTGACATAATCCGTGCAAACTAGAATGTATTACTTTCCATTTGATGGTGGATCAATTGGCCCCGAAAAATCCATCCCCCATTTATTAAAAGGGGTGACTATTACCTGCGGATATAGTGGCATTTCATCTGACTTAGTTGGTCTTCCCATATGCTAGCATCTGTCACACTTCCTTGTATAGGCCACAACATCCTTATGTAATGTTGGCCAGTAATACCCTGTTGTAAGAATTTTCATTGCTGTTCTTTTTGCTACAAAATGCCCTCCACATGGTTCATCATGGGAGGCATGCAAGATATCATAAGTCTCATCTTCTCTTACACATCTTCGCATTACTTGATCAGGGCCAATATAGAACAGACAATTGGCAATCGAGGTAAAGTTGAAACTTTTCTCTGTCAACAACTTCTTTTCTTTTGGGGAAAAATGAGCTGGTATTCTGTTTGCTGCTAGATAATTAGCAATATCTGCATACCAGGGTGTATGTGCAGCAATGGAAAATAAGTGTTCATCTGGAAATCTATCATCAATGACCTCTTGTTCCTCAGATGTAGCTGATTGAAGTCTTGATAAAAAGTCAGCTACAACATTAGCTCTTCCTAGTTTGTCAATGATTGTGATATCAAATTCTTGTAACAACAGGAGCCATCGTGCCAATCTACCAGAAATGGCAGGTTTGTTCATCAGGTACTTGATTGCTGCATGGTCGGTGTGGACAAATATCTGATAACCTGTGACATAATGCCTGAATTTATTCAAAGCATATACTACTGCAAGCAATTCCTTTTCTGTAACAGTATAGTTGAGCTTAGGACCTTGAAGGTTT
>VDFB02043013.1:0-32113 GCA_007258455.2 Sequoia sempervirens
GTATTGTTGTCAATAGAGTTGCTATTGATGTGAATGAGAGCTTGGTATATGGCTTTTACTGTAAAAGTATTTCTTGTTCCAGCTCCACTAGTCAAAAACAGGTGCAATGGTTTTTGTGGGTTTTTGATCTTTTTTATGAGAACGTCCTTAACAATTGCTTGTTGTTCATAATTGAACATTCGTATTAACCTGTAGTATTCGTTGTTATCTATAATCTTTGGATGCTTTGCGATTTCAAATGCATTGGAATGCATGGTATTTGGGTTATTATGACCTATGTTTGGAAGGTCTATTTGTATGTCATATTGTTCTTTTTGTCCAAGTTTTGTTGGTATTGCTATGTCAGTGTCATTTTTATCTTGAAGAGTTTGGAGATTGTTTATAGATTTTTCAATGTCACCCCATGCAGAGTTTGTGTTATGGGTGAACTTTGCACTATTTATTTGGATGGTTTTCCCATGGTACATGTATGCATGTTCCCAAGAGCCAAAGTTTTGTTTGAGTGTACCCTCATTTATGATAAATGGTACATAGAGAACGAATTTCTCTCTACAATGATTTTCTATATCAAAGTGTTTGTTGAAATTGATGAACCGTATTACATCTGGTTTGGATTTTGGCTCAATTGCAGTACCATTTTTGTTGTATCTTGAAACAAATTCTACAAGGCATATGTCTATCATTGTTGGGGGACGTTTTAAATAATAGTCTATTATATATTTGGAAAGTACATTTTCTGATTCATCTAGTTCATTGTTTAAATTTTTAATAGATTTTAGTATAAATGTACGATCATTGTCGGATTGCGTATAAAAAAATATGTATTTTCTTGAGCTGTAATTTAATGGCAGTGATAAAAAAATATGAGCAGCTTGTTGTGATGACATTTTTTGCAAGTTAAGCAAGGAATTTCCAAGTTTACTTACCATTTGGATTGCATCAATATTGTCTTGTTGGTGGTCTCTACTTATTCTTTTGAATGCATATGTCATTGATTTGTCTACTTTTGCGATATAGGAGCTACAGTACATTGCTGCAGCATATGCATTAAGCACAAACTGGGCATCTGTATTGGCCTTCCAGAGATCTAGATTTTTTCTTGCAAAACTATTGTTCCATATTTGTGATGGTTTTCTCTATAAAAAAAGTGTAGGTTTGTTTACTATTGAGCTTAAAGCTTGAATTTATTCATTGTCAGTTAAGTTTATTTCATTTAAGAACATTTTGAAAGTGAATGTTTCATCATAATTTTCTTTTTGGAGTTTTGAAAAAATGTTAGAAGCGTTTGAAGTTATTTCTTTAGTCTTCTCTAGTATTGGTAAAAGTATTTTTGTCTGTCACGTTGGTGGGAAAGGGAAATTGTATCGACAAAGTGTTTTTCTTGATCTCCTAAATTTCTTTGTGTGATGATGCTTGTGTAATGCTATGAAAGCAGGTTGCAAATTTTCATTGTTGCAAGTTATATACTTGTCAACAAAAGCTATGATGTCCATGTTGTTATTTCTTGTGTAAATTGGTGTGTTTTTTACCCATATAAGCAAATGATCGTCTTCATTTCCTCAGCTTTGAAACTCAGTCACAAAGAAGTAATCGATGACATTTCTAAAGAAAGAGTCATTTGTAAGTATTAATTTTTTTATTGCATTTATTCTATGTTTATAATTTAACGTGCACAAGTGATAGGATCTTTCTTGATCAGTTCAAATTTGTCAATATGTGTTGGGCCATTAGATTCTTGATGGTTTTGCATTGATTGGTGTATGTTGTGTAACTTTTGTAGTGTGTCAATTAGAGGATCTCAATTTTGCTCAGCACTAGTGAAAGTGATGAAAATTTTTGGTGGTCCTAGTTGTCGTATCATTGCAAATACATTTTTCTTAAGTTGTTGTGTATAGTCTGGAGATATTCTTATTCTTTTGAAGTCGACATATCCAATATCTGATTTAAGAATTTTTGCTAGATTTGGTTTGTGTTTAACTTCCTTGGCTAATAGCTTCCGTCCTTTTAACTGGTCCTTTCATATTCTTATTGTCATTGTAGACAAAACTTGTTGTATTAGTATCTTGATAGCTTTGAAAAATATGTTTGTTGTGTGAAATGCAAACTATCTTTGTGATTGTAAAAGCTCCCATTGTGCTATTTTCTGATATGTGAAGTTTTTTACAATGTCATTATCGCGTGGCTTTCCAAAGAATAAAAATGGGAAATTCATTTCCTCAGCATGCTTGTCTTTAAAAATTCCAATTGGATAGTTACCTTCTGCAGGTGCAATTTCAATGATCTTGTCTTGCATGCTATGTATACTTCTGGACTCAGTAAATCCATGTATCAAAGTTTCTGATGGATTTTCATGTTCCATTTCACTATCTGAGTTTGTTTCACTTGTGCTTAGTGGACTATTGTCTTCATTTTGTTGAATGCTTTGTAGAACTTGTTTCCAATCTTGGTTTACGTGGACTTTGTGCATTTTGTATAATATTATTTTTGTTAATTGAGTCAAAGCTTGCATGATGACATTCGGTCAGACCATGCCTTTTTGAAATGCATTTCTATATTGTAAGCACCTTTTCAGTGAAACAACAATTGTTTGTGTGTTGTTAATTGATTGTGGTAACACCCTTTGTATAATGTTCATGTCAACAGGGACATTAATGATGGAAACTGTTAGGCCTATTTGAGATCTTTTGTACCCTAATTCCCAAATTTGTGCAAATGCTATTCTAAGTGACACAAGCCATTCTTCTAGCTGGGTCAAAATTTGTATGTATGACAATGGCCGATTAGCTCTAATTTTGTGTGGGGTAGCGTACTTTGGGATAGTAGATTGTTTTAATGTAGAGTAGCATACCCGACATATGGAATTTGTCAATGCTGAGCAATCTGATTGTACCAGTTCATAGTATAGTTGTTTTTGTTTTTCTTTGAATATCCTGATGTCCTTGTTGAAACACAACACTTGACAAATTGTACATGTATGTTTTGGTGTATCTTGTATTGTTTTTTTGTAAATTTGTATCGGTGACAATGTTTTCTTTCTCTTTGGACTTATACATATAGTTTGTTTTTGTTTCTTATTTCTAATTAAGTTCTTAAGATGGTTAAGTCTTATTGTTGATTCATGGTTCAAATTGTTTTCTTTGATCATGTGAATCAGATTGTTGTTGTTTCTATGTAGATTGTTTCTATGTAGGTTATGTGTCTTGCTCAAATAAGTAGTTTGGTATTGTGTATTATTTCTGATTAGCTTTTTAAGTTGATGCAAGCTTAGTGACCATTGGTGAGTGAGATTTTGTGTTTCAATTCTTAGAAGTGGTTCAAAGTGCCCACTTAGAGAGTTTGTGTCATGGAATAGTATAGAGACTGATTGCGTGTGACCAGAATTGTTGAAGTCTAAGTACTTTCTTGTTGTTGTTGTTGACCAAAGGCATATCTATATATTCAACCATTTGGATATCTAGTGAATGCAAAATAAGTCGCCCCATAATCCACATTCACTGTGATCTGTGCATGGTTTTGCAGATAATCGCATTATGCGGAGATACGTTTGCGGGTCATGTACTTTGTGCAATGTTTACAAAGTGTAAGGATCTAGTTCATCGTTGTATGATTTAATTACTTCTTTATCCTTGTTTTGAAGGCAACTTAAGAAGTGATATATAGCTCCATTTCTTAGTTGAATTGATGTGTACTGATTGTTAAGTAGTACTTGTAAAGAGTCAAACAAACAATCTCCAACATTGTACGTAAATGCACGTAATCTACAAAGTCCCTCATTTTTTAGTGCATTGTCAATGTTGCATATTTGGGGTTCTTTGTGAATTGGTAGGTCTCAACGTCTATGAGCAGGTGATGTAAGCTTAGTGATTGTTGGTGAGTGAGATTTTGTGTTTCAATTCTTAGAAGCAGTTCAAAGTGCCCACTCAGAGAGTTTGTGTCATGGAATAGTATAGAGACTGATTGTGTGTGACCAGAATTGTTAAAGTCTAAGTACTTTCTTGCTGTTGTTGTTAACCAAAGGCATATTTGTATATTCAACCATTTGGATATCCAACGAATGCAAAATAAGTCGCCCCATAATCCACATTCACTGTGATCCGTGCATGGTTTTGCAGATAATCACATTCTATGGAGATACGTTTGTGGGTCATGTACTTTGTGCAATGTATATAGAGTGTCAGGATCTAGTTCATCGTTGTATGATTTAATTGCTTCTTTATCCTTGTTTTGAAGGCAACTTAAGAAGTGATCTATAGGTCCATTTCATAGTTGAATTGATGTGTATTGATTGTTAAGTAGTACTTGTAAAGAGTCAAACAAACAATCTCCAACATTGTATGTAAACGTACTTAATCTACAAAGTCCCTCATTTTTAAGTGCATTGTCAATGTTGCATATTTGGGGGTGTTTTGTGAATTGGTAGGTCTCAACGTCTATCATTTCCTTTGTTTTTTTGTACCTTGATGTGTTCGAGGCCAAAAGATATTGTGTACTTGGGGTATTCAAAGCTATTATCTAGATTACTAAATTTATAGTTTTTTTCCTATGTTACCTATTTGTTTTTATTGTGTCACGTTAGTATGCTACAAGTCCTCTACGTACATGCAACTATTGCAACAATGTGTAACTTTGAAATGCATATAGTATTAAATGCATACTAATCGTTGAATGCATTATATGCAATTGTAGTAGGGAAAAACATGGCGACGCAATGTTTTTCCATAAAGACTACTTGAAGAGACTCTTCTATTTTTATTTCACTAAATATAAACATGCTCTAGAACTTTTTGCAAAACAATAATTTCTATATATGTTGGGAAATGGAACTTGACTATTGGCATAAGTTTATGTGACATATCATATAGAGAACATTTTTTTTTGAAGTGCAAAGAAAGGGAAGGATTGATTTTCCAATCTGACCTTGTAGTTTATTATTGAATGGTTCAGTATACTTGTACTCTTGTAGATATTTGTCTCCCATTGTGATTGGATGTACTAATTCTTGTTACATTGACAAATCAGACAAATGAGTATAGTGCATAATGTATACTATGTATGTCACAAACATAAAACAGTACTATCATGTAGCTTTGTTTGCATGTAACACACGATCCAAAAGAATATTTTTTTCTCACATTGCCAATCTCAGTCTATGATCTTTAAATGTTTCTTTTAATTTGTTTAGTTTGCATTTAGCAACATATTTCTCATATTAAGTGGATACATTCGAGCTGCATTATAAGAATTTTTCATAAAATTTAAGCTGTAATAAGTGTCAAAAGAAACTTCTTTAATCGTGTGAATAGCTCTTTAAATCATTTTTTGTTTAAGAAAATAAGAGAAATAGAAAGTCATAGATTGATTAAATAGAAAATGAAAGATTAAAACTGACAGCTGGGGGTACAGTGTCTGTTAATGCATAGTTAAGGCATTAAATGGCATTTGGCTAGAGGAGAAGATATTGGAACCGCTGGATGGCTATGTACGGTCAGTGTACTTTATTTATTTAATATAGAGTAAAATCCAGCAAATTGTTGTGGAAATCTTTTCTTTTTTTAATTATAGATACAGTTGTAGCTAAAACTGAATTGGTCCAGTGTATTTACATTATTTGATATGCTTTTCGTAGACAACATCAACCAATTACATTTTTGTATTTTAACATATAACTTTTTATTTGTATAGTCTGAATTTTAAAAGTTATTTCTTATATTGGAAAATTAACATCTATCTCTTTTTCTATTCATGGGAGTAGCTTGTAAAATCATTTTTGTTTTTAAAAAATCAAGAAAATGCGTAGGCATAGAATGATTAAATAACAGTGAACGCATAGACTGATTAAATAATAAAAATGAAAGATTAAAATTGGCGGCTGGAGGTACATAATCCATAAATGCAAAGTTAATGCATTAAATGGAATATGGCTGGAGGAGAAGCCACTAGAATCGCTTAGTGGGTACGGGTGGCCAGGGTACTTTGCTCATTTAATATAGATTAAAGTCCAGTTGCCATGGATCGCTACATCACTTTCTGCATGTTGTTTTTTTATTCTGCAAGTCCATGTTCTAGGAGAGATTAGAGTGAGTGAGCAAGGTTTTTTGTAGTTATAGAGTCCAAAACTAGAAACGAGTTACTTGAGGTGATAAATAGTTATTTTTCTCAGTTCTCTTATTTTACACATTTAAAGCACATAGTGTGATTGGCTATATGAGCAAAAAAAATTGTCATTAAAGGTGCTATGCATGCAAAGAAAACTATGGAAGGATATTGTTCCATGTTTATGAGTAACACAATACATCATTCACTATACTCATGTGCAATGTTAGCTTTTCAAATTAACTTTCTAGTTTTTCTATAATGCAATAAGAATAATCCTATGTACACTTTTACAATGCATAAGGACTTGTTGCAGATATAGTTAGTCTACTCAACAAAAGAGGCCTAAATGCATATAGGTAGAAACCATTTGACCTAAAAGGAAAGATTATCACTTTATAAGTTATTTGAAATTGTAAACTGAGTTTCTGAGTAGCATTATACCAGCATATTTTATTCTATGGATATTGCATATAGGCAAAATAATTAGTTAACATATAAGTGAGGGTAGCATAAAAAATCAGTTGTTTTCATAAGTGCTGAAGCCAAATTATATCTATAGATGTTGGTATATAATAAGACTTGAAAATAGTGATCTATGACGTGCCTTGTTGTATTTTGAAAGACAGGTTACTATTGCAATCGTTCAATATGCATTTGGCATATAGCATCAGCTAATCACATTCCATTGTTTTAAGATATTACTCTCTATTTGTATAGTCTAAATTTGAAAACTAGCATCCATCTCTTTTTCTATTTGTGCAACCAACTCTATAAATCATTCCTGTTTAAAAAAATTAGGAATATAGGATGACAAAATGAAAACATGTTACAAAACTTTATGTAATGTCTATATAGAAGAATTTTCATTGCACTTCAAGGAAAGCAGAAAGTTAATTTAGAAAGCTGACCTTGCAGTTTGTTGTTGAATGATTAAGCACACTTGTAGCAATGTGGATCTTTGTCTCCTTTTGCAATTGCAAGTATTTCTTCCTGGTACAAGGACAAATTTGACAAATGAGCACAATGAAAAACATATACTATTTTATCTATAAACACAAAAAATTATTCATGTGTAGCTTTTTCTGCGTATAAATCAAGTTTAATTGGAACCTTTTCTGCTCATTTGCTTCATCACAGTGTCTAATGTTAAATTTTTTTTTGTGTTTTGGCACCAAAATCTGCAAAAAATATATTGGCACAATATAGACATTGTGACAGTTTCACAACAACCATTGGAATCCTGTAACAATATCCATCAACAACATCCATCAACAACTCGAGGCAATTTGCACTGATTCATTTAAAGAGTGCATCATAGCTTGCTATGCCTTTATGTAGAGAAATTTTGTCATGCTTTATCTGTTGTGACAGTCACAATTGTCATGATTTATATGGGTCGATGAGACCAATAAGATCTCTTAGACCTTTGTCAAAATAAATCACCAAGCTTTTTGTGATCCATCTATAGGTTTATGTGCATTTTACCTGAATTCATGTATCAAATACCATGACTCTATACGGACAAAGTACATGCTTAAAAGCGTACAATTTAAACTATGTTTTTTTACAGATGAAGGCTTGAAAACTTTAGAAAACTACATGGCATACATGCAAAGAATTGAATAGTTCTAGGTTTTATATCTAGCATTGTGAGCTATCTAAAATTCTAAATGCTATGCCTAGTATCACAGATATTGGTGACATGGGTTATTGGGAAAGACTTGACTTCATTCCAAAATATGCATTGTCAATGCATTTTTCCCTCTATAGCATTTTGCTAATGAATTCATTGTAAGAGTATTTTTTTATTCATAGTAATTGTTCTATGCTTATAAATTACACAACATATGTCTTTCATTGTACTCATTTGTCTAATTCAATAACAAAGCACAATGTGAGATTCTTGAATCAACCTTGTCCTTTATTGTCTACAATTTTCTTAGAGGTAGAAGTTGTACATATCTTGCAACAATGAATATTTATTTTCTTTCCAAAAAAATTGTTGCATTTGGTGTATGTAACAATTGTTATAACATTGCAATTAGAAGACAAGATTGATCAAAGGCTCTCACCTACTTTCTTGGTAAATTGTTGATTGCACTTGTCCTACTATGTACCTTTGGCTTTTTCCTGCAATTACACGTATTATTTCCTGTCAATAAGTGTAATTAGACAAATGGGCACAATTGTATTGGTTTCTGAATAAACATCAATGAAACCCATGAAGAAAGCTCCAACAAGTAGTTTTATT
This sequence comes from Sequoia sempervirens, assembly GCA_007258455.2. Classification (NCBI taxonomy): domain Eukaryota; kingdom Viridiplantae; phylum Streptophyta; class Pinopsida; order Cupressales; family Cupressaceae; genus Sequoia; species Sequoia sempervirens. Next base: position 8,348 of record VDFB02043013.1, read on the forward strand.
TCTGAAATACATATATGCAACAATCTATATTGCTTTGCAAAAAAGAAGAAGATTAATTTGGTAACCTGACCTCGCAGTTTCTCCTCGAATGTTTAAGTACACTTCAAAGTATCGATCCCTGTTACAAGGACAATTTAGACAAATGAGTACAGTGAATGACATATACTATGTTATCCATAAAGATGAAACAATATTCTTATGTAGTTTTGTTCACAAGGAAAACAACTTAAATAAGAACCCTCTCTGCTTATTATGCCAATCACACTGTATAATTTAGATATACTTATTTCTATTTCTTTAGCTTATAATGAATAACATATTTTGCATATTTAGGAATTTCTATAAACCTATTTTTTGTAATGGTTACATAGGTTCTATAAGACTAATGGATGGAATGGATGCCATATTTCCTTAAGGCTCTGAACAAGTGTGAATAAAGTGTCGCAAAGTGGTGTGGACCATTAAATTATGGAGTAATTGCAAAAGAATTCCTGCAATGAAAGAAAAGTGAGGAAAATAACTATTTATCACCTCAAGTAACTAATTTTTGGTTCTGGATTTTGCAACTATGACAACACCCAGTCATGTAAACTCTTGTAGGATAGAGACTTGCAGAATTAAAGAATGCATGCATAAAGGAATATAGTGATCCATAGCAATTGGATTTAAATCTATATTAAATAAACAAAGTACATTGACCACGTGTAGCCATCAATTTCAGCAGCTTTTCCTCTAGCCAAATGCCATCTAATGCATTAACTATGCATTGATGGATTATGTACCCCTAGCCACCAGTTTTAATCTTTCTTTTTTATTTAATCAATCTATGCCTTCACATTTTCCTGATTTTTTTAAACAAAAAATGAATTGTAAAGCTACTCCCACAAATAGGAAAAGAGATAAATGTTAATTTTCCAATATAAAAAATACCTTTCAAAATTCAGACTATACAAATAAAAAGTAATATGTTAAAATATAGAAATGTAATTGGCCAATGGTGCCTACGAAAAGCATATCGTACGAATGCAATAGTAACCTGCCCTATGGCAAAAACTAATAATTTGCAAACATTAAAAATATGGATTTATAATCAAACTATACAAATAAAAAGAAGTATGTTTAAATTATACAATGTGATTAGCAACCAGAGCAAAACATTGAATACTAATTGCATATTTGATATCACGTTATTGCAATAATGCATATTTCTTTGTGGAACATTTCACTAATGAAATGATTACATAGAGATATACTTATCATCTCCAATTGCTTCATTTTTATGAATCATATAGCATATTCCATTCACTATAACCATTTTTCAAACTTGCTCTTATAATAGGAAGTGACCACATCAATACAAGTACACTCAATTAAGTGAGAATCTTGAATCTTCCACAATTTTGTGGAGGGCATAATTTTCACATAGACTGGAAGAATCAAAATTATGTCTTATTGATAGCTTTTTTTTACATGTACTATATTCAAAAAGATTTATGCCATTGTAAACAAAGGAGAAGGTTGATTCTAGAAACTCACCTTCTACTTTATTGTCAAACAATTGGCTACACCTGTACTACTATACCCCTTTCCTTTCTCCAATTAGAAGCACTGGCTCTTGTAAGGAGCTCTGATTAGAAAACCAAGAACAATTTTTTGTCTTTCTAAGAAAATAGGAACAAAGCCCAAAAAAATTACAAAAATGCAAACAACTCTGAAAATTACAATTGCAATGGATGATGATCATAGTGTGATGCATGTTGATGGTCAACAAAGAAGAAACACTACTAAGTTTTTTCTAGATTCAACAAAGACAAGTATTGATGAAAAAGAGACCATGGTGGCTAGTAATATTTTTCCAGATTCAACAAAAACAAGTATTGATAAAAGGGTGAAGGTTGTTGATGACATTTTTGAGAAGGCACACAAGGTAGAGTGTAACCGTTCTACAAGAAAGGTGTAAAAAAAGGCCATTGCTTCTCTTAAGCCATTGGATATGGCACAAGAACTTGAGAAAGGAGATGCATCTTCTGGATTGCATTGGCAAGAAGGAGCAACAGCTTAACCTACGAGACTTGAGGATATTCGAAGAGGATCTCCAGCAATAGGCCATCTATAGATTGACTCAACAAATTCTCTATCACAGGTCCTTATGTTGCAAATGTTCAAGCATGACCATGGTTCTCCACATAATGTAGTTGTACATATTAATTATATTGCCTTGTGTATGTCCAAGGAGTCTGTTTTTGTAAATCCTAGCAAGTATTATCACACTATGTACCTTAAATGTGAAAAATAAGAGAAGACTGAGAAAATAACTATTTATCAGCTCAAATAGCTCGTTTATGATTCTGGACTCTATAACTACAACAACCCTTGGTCACTCACTATAAACTCTCCTAGAACACAGACTTGCAGAATAAAAAACAACATGCACAAAGTGATGCAACGATCCATAGCAACCGGACTTTAATCTATATTAAATGAACAAAGTACCCTGACCACGCATACCCACCAAGCGATTCCAGCAGCCTCTCCTCCAGCCAAATTCCATTTAATGCATTAACTTTGCATTGATGGATAATGTACCTCCAGTCACTAGTTTTAATCAAACTATACATATGGATTTATAATCAAACCATTCAAATAAAAAGAAGTATGTTTAAATTATACAGTGTGATTAGCTAGCAGACCAAAACATTGAATACTAATTGCATATCTAATACCACGTTATTGCAATAATGCATATTTCTTTGTGGAACATTTTACTAATGAAATGATTGCAATAGAGATCTACTTATCAACTCCAATTGCTTCATTTTTATGAATCATATAGCATATGCCATTCACTATACCCATTTGTCAAACTTGCTCTTATAGCAGGAAGTGACCATATCAATACAAGTGTAGTCAATTAAGTGAGAATCTTGAATCAACCTTCTCCTCTATCTTCCACAATTATGTGGAGGGCATAATTTTCACACAAACTGAAAGAATCAAAATTTTGTCTTCTTGATAGATTTTTTTTACATTTACTATATTCAAAAAAATTTATGCCATTGTAAACAAAGGAGAAGGTTGATTCTAGAAACTCACCTTCTACTTTATTGTCAAACAATTGGCTACACCTCTACTACTATACCCCTTTCCTTCCTCCAATTAGAAGCATTGGCTCTTGTAAGAAGCTTTGATTAGAAAACCAAGAACATTTTTTTTGTCTTTCTAAGAAAATAGGAACAAAGCCCAAAAAATTTACAAAAATGCAAAAAACTCTGAAAATTACAATTGCAATGGATGATGATCATAGTGTGATGCATGTCGATGGTCAAGAAAGAAGAAACACTAGTAACTTTTTCCCAGATTCAACAGAAACAAGTATTGATGGAGAACAGACCATGGTGGCTGGTAATTTTCTTCCAGATTCAATAGGAAAAAGTTAAAGCATGGATAACTCTATTTTCTCTCAAATAATTTAAAAAAAATTAAAGCATGGATATATTCAGTCTAAACAAGTATTGATAAAAAAAAGTGAAGCTTGTTGATGACATTTTTGAGGAGAAAGCAGGCAAGGTAGACGCTAACCGTTCTGCAAGAAAGGTGGAAAAAAAGGCCATTGCCTCTCTTAAGCCATCAAATATGGCAGAAGAACTCGAGAAAACAAATGCATCTTCTGGATTGCATTCGCAAGGAGGAGCTGCAACTTAACCTACAAGACTTCAGGGTATTCAAAGAGGATCTCCAGCAATAGGTCATCTACAGATTGACTCAAAAAACTCTCTATCACATATTCTTGCATCGCTTATGATAAGCAGATGATTAGAAAACGAAATAAGTTTTAGAATAGAGAAATACAACCACAAGCTTCATTATCTGTTAATCTTAAATCACAATTACTTTCAAAAACTATCTTGCTAATTTGGGTGAAAATGGAAACAAACAGAGCAGCAAGCAGACCCACCTAATTGACAATGTGGTCTGTTAGCTTGACAAGAATACATACATTTTGATGGGGACGCAATAGAACCATTTCATTTCCTCAGAAAAGAATGGCTCAATCCCAGAGCAATGATAACTCTTCTACTCTTCTAGTTTTACTCAAGCCAAGGAGAATGCTCGTACAGATCTTTCTAAGATAAATGGAAAAGTAGCTACACTCACTATCCCACAAAAAATTTCTAAGCATTCAAAGAACTCCATTAAAAGTAATTTGTGATCAAGAGAAACACAAATCATTCAGTCATCCTAGAGTGTCTACTGTTGTGCCCTCAGCACACATGCCCCATTCGAAACAGGGACCCTCTTTTTCTTTCACCTTGTCAGGTCATTTTTATTTTTTTTGTTGCCGCCTCATTTTGCTTGCCCCGTTTTGATGTCCCTAGTGGTCAGCGTACATTTGAAGTTTCATCATAAGTTGACCATGTTACTGCCTTTTAATTTTGTCAAGTTTTGGCACCTTGCGAGGTCTCTCTGGCAGTTTGCTTCTGCCAGCAGCCTTGGGCTCAGTCGGGCCCGCCCCTTTGGGTTTCCCTGGCCGGGTTTCTCTATTGTGTCTACCATTCCCAACGGCGATTGGCTTGCATCTTCCAGGGCCCCAGGTCTGCCATCCAGAAAACTGCAAGGTGATCTTGGTTGCCTTCGAACGTTTCGGGCCCGAACCTCCAGACTTCCGCGTTCAGAATTATTTGTAGGTTTTGCCGTTTCTGATGGTGAACCTCTAACAGAGCTCCACCTGCCGGGCCTTGACCTCCTCTTTGCCGCCGGTGACCCTCGAGCTAAAATTTCCAAATGCCTGCCGCCCTGCGCCCTCTCGGCCACCGGACCCCGGATCGCCCGCTGCCGTCAGTGAATTTAAATCCACCAACCTTAATTTCAACCGTACTTGCATTCAATGTGGCCATTAACGGTGGTAGGGGTATAAATAACTTGCACAAACCTATCATTCTCACTTGTCAATATCACAGTGAAAGATCAGAGCTTGCCAGAGGGGAGTCCACAGTTTTCAAAATCTCCATCGATCATCGCCCATTGCCTTCGCTTGCTGACCGCTGGTGGATCCCATGCCTTGCTGCATCGAGTGTTTGAGGTAGGTTTTCCGTTCACCCTCCTGAACAATGTTTTCATGATTTCTCAGGCTCCAAATGAACAATAATGATCATAAGGACATGTGAATGATGAAATATGATACAACAAACAAAACCCATGTCACCAAAAAATTGAGAATGCCCCTGTAGTTCCGTCAGGGTCAATCCAGAGCTTTATCCCTGTGCCGCTGTTCTTCGTAGGGGCATTTGCGCTTCTCGGGCCCAGAAACTCCTTTCGCCGGCCGGGACTTAACGTAATAACCAAGATTTTCGGGACAACCCCCTCATCCCCCAGGCCTAAAACACTAAACTTCCGCTGGCGGTTTGCTGTCTGACGACCCGAACTTGAGTTTTGAGGGCTAAAGAGGCCTCCGTTTTGACCTTTTGGGCCCGAGACTTCAAGCTTCCATGTTCGGGAATCCACCGCGCTCTCGCCGTTCTCTAACGGCGAATGGGTCCCATCTACCCGATCCTCGGTTATCGCCCTTTATCGGCAAAACATATCGCTTTCGGTGAGATGTTACAACGAACCCCTTGGAGTCACACATAAGTCTCTTTTCTTTCATCGCTGAGACCTTCGCCTTTCGGCAAGACCCCTTGGCAAACACACTTTGTTCTCCCGAGCTTCTCCGTCGGTGTGACATTTGGGTCGACAAGACCTTACGTTGACCCCCGTATCCTTGGGTGAGCATGAAGCAAGTCAGAGAGACATCACCGGGTCGGGGAGACCTTTCTCCAACTTGGAATATTACGCCGAAGGCTCCCTTTGTTGGCAAGACCCCCCTAGTATCTGTGAGAGATCTTACCGAGAGCAAAACACTACCCTGAGACACCTCATCTTTGGAAGACATAATGCCTTTGCCAAGACATCACAGCGACATCATTTTCTCTTCGCGATTTCGTGTGGTCTTCGCTGTCGCGAACGACGAGTGTCTGGCATCTTTCCACCTCCCAGATCCTGGGCTTCCTTTCGCCGTTGGAAAACTCCATTGAACCTTGAACGTCGTCGACCGTGTCGGGCTCCGCCATCTAGGACTCCGTCCCTCATCCGCTGTTCCGAGGAGGCAAGTCTTGCCCGCCCTTCTGAGCTTTGGACTCCACCTTCCCGACCATTGTGAGTCTCAAAATCAAATCCAATGACGGACGCTCATGCCGGGTCCGGTCTTCCTCTTGGCAGTCGGCAAGACATCGCGGGTTCACTGGGACATTGCACCGATGAAAGACTTCTCACCGATGTACCCTTTTGCTGTCGGTCGGCAAGACTCAAAGATCTCGCCAAGACATTTCCCCACCGTAGAAACCTCATGCTGAAGGAAGCCCTCTGCTGATTTTCCTTCCCCTGTCACCGGTCAATGAGACATGAAGCATTCGTCATGACTTCGCCCTGGTGATCAACGTCTTACTGATCAGATATCTGCGGGAGAGTTCCGTTCGACCCTCATGTTGGGTCTGGTCCACTGGGCCGCCCCCTCCGGACTTCTACCCAACAATAGTCGCTCCGAATAGCGAAGGATGGACAGCTTCCCGGTGCCTCAGGCCCGAGCACTCAAAACTTGGAAATGGTAAACTGCTAGCTACCCTTGAACCTATCGGGCCCCGAACCCTAGAGTTCCGTCCTCAGAACTCTGTTTCTGCTCAGACTTTTCAAACAGCCATCTCCTGACGGCTTTCCGGCCTTGTACCTCTGGATGCTCCTAGATCGATCCAAATGAGCCCAAATTTGAAATCTGATCTCGACCCATGTGCTTAATTTTGGTCCTCTTCATTGCGAACCTTTTAAATTATCAAAATTCGGTTAGAAAGGATCTCTCAAATTGTTTCACCCCTTTTGCCTTTCCAAAACAACATTCCTACTAGGGAAGTCCGGCCCTTCGTGCCCGGACTGTCCCAAATCCCTCGATCAAAAGACTGATATCGTAAGGATGTAAAAGTATCATTTCATAAACGATAGATTATTTAAAGCTGATTTTATGGGATCTCGACTAACATGAATGCTTTTGTGATCCATTGCACTGACTACGCCTTTGCTTGCAGAATATATGGAATCAGGTGTAGGACCTTCAGGGGCACTCGTCGAAAAGGACAAAGGAAAGAAGTTAGGAAAGACTCCTCGAGGGAAAGAGGACAAAGACCAAATAAAATACCAGTTCCATGGTGAACCCCTGCACTCAAAGGTTACCACGGATTGGAAGGAAATCACTGACACCAATATAGGCCATGTTAATATTGACGAGTTTACACAAAGGGTTAGGGTTAATCCAAGGACCAAGAATGCAAGACTGATAAGACAAAGTGGAATAGCAAAGGCAGTAGGCTTCCCTCCATCTCTTGTAGCCCCCGAGCTCGTCATGGCCTGTCGGCAGGCATATCAACCAGATACAAGAACAATTGTTGACAAGGATGGCAACATTCTAGCCGATATGTCAGTTGAAGGAATCACAAAAACCTTCCATATTCCCACATTTCAAGCAATGGAAACTCCTACCATAGAGGAATGCCAAGCAGCATGGGATGACAACCCGACAGGATGCAAAAGGTTAATAAATCAACATTGGCTTAAGGAAAAGCGGGGCAGTGCTGCGAAGGTTCCTCATGAACTCTTCCGTAGTGACTTCCACGAAGACTACCATGACTTGGTCACGATGCTGAGCAGTGTGATGGGTCTTCCTACGGCGGCCTTCTTTCAAGAATGGATGGTGTACTTTATCGAGCAGATCCTTCGTGGGAATGAAGACATTACCACAAAGACCGCATTTTATTGGGGAGGTATAATAAGTGACTGCTTCCATGAGTAGTTCGTCAATGTGAAGAAAAGCTCAAAGTTTTATATGACTTCGTACCTTGTCTACTCCTTGGCGGACCAGAGACAGTACAACGGGTTGTTTGTGGCACCTGATCAGGAGCAGGGTCGAAGATTGAAGGCCTATGACAAGTACCCCCAGCTCCAATACCGAAACTTCAAGAGGGAGTACTGTAGAGTAAATGACGCCTTTATTGGCCATATTGTCAGAATGATTGCCGGGGATTTCGAAAGGAGGGTTTCCCACAGTGCTCGGGCATTTTTGAAGCAATATGCCTTCCTCTTCATGCAATACCCAAAGTTCACGTATATCCATGCCCAAGGCTTCACCGAGAGGCCAAACAAGTTGCCTCGATACCCAAACGACCGAATCATCCTATTGGAGCTTTCTCGACAGCTCCAACACATACAGGCAATCTTCAGCAGAAAACACGTAGCAGGGATCCCTTATCCCATGACTCTTGGCCAGGGCATGTATAAGCTACAAACTTCCCAGTGTGCTGGTAACTCTAAGAAAGAACTTTTCACCTCCACACTGCTCACCTGTGGATGGACCCATATGGGCACGTGAGGAAGGCACTTGGACTGAGGTTCACTCATCTGCACCACATTGAAGACTTTTGGGGGGATTGTCAAGATGAAAAAGAGGTGTGTGCAAGGCACTATATGCGAATAACTGCACATTTTGTAAGAAAGGTGCTGCCGTTTCCCATACCAGACCAAGTCGAGGAAGACGAGAGCACCGTAATGGACCACAGGTATCCCGCAGTTGCTGACTTGCCGCTACCTACAATAGACTAGGATGAACAGGAGGTTGATGACCTCGACATTATAACCAAGCCAATCTTGGCCTGTACTAAGGAGTGGGTTGATGGGCAGGTAGCCCAATTGAAACAAACATAAGTGGTTTTGACTTATGAAGGGCTCAAGAGTGAGCCAAGTGCCACGAAGGATGCTGCTGCCACCACTTCAACTGGCGGGACGTCCAAGTCTCCTCCGGTGTGATGAGCCTAGCCTAAGCTGACTCAAAAACTCTTCTTTGTTCCCTTGAAATTTCGTCAAAACAATTCGAAGGCAAACTTCCAGCTTGCTGGTCTAAGTTATTAGTCTGATATGTTCTTCGGAAAACGATTATTGAATGCTTCCAATGTTTGAAAAACAACTCTACTATGCATTTATTAACACCTAAGAGCAAGTATGATTTTTCCTAATCAGCTACGATGTCTATCAATGACTTCTAAGTGAAAAACTTGCACCTACAGCCACTTGACATTATGTCAAACAGTTGGTATGCATATTGAAAATGATTATTTCTGGGTGTGTAGTAATGCTGGAAGTGTTCTATGATATTCTTGTTGCAATATAGAAGTGGTAGAACAATGATAAGGACTTGCAACTAATGACTACTTGCAAATATATAAATCTGATTACAATTTTCTGAGATTGCAATGTGCTAGGATGCAAATATAATGACTGTCTTTTTATATCAGAACTTGCCACACTCTTATCATGTTCATAAACAACAAATGGGTGACAATAAATCAACAATATCTATCCCAGCAATGAATGCAATGTATTTATAACAATACAAATAATAGGAACCTGAATTCTCATTGCAGTTGATACTAAGCCTTTGAGCCTCCAATACAATCTGGAAATGACTTCCTAGGGCAGCGCCTAGGTCTCCTCAACCCCTTATTGACAAATCGCAGCTCTATGCATGCAAATGTTAATGTATTTTTTCTGATTTTTATTTGCCTTCCAAGACTGAAATCGCCCCTGCTCCAGGGCTGCGCCTAGCAAAGAGAAGATGCCTGAGTTAAATGATATTTCTATTGCCAAATCACCCTCCTTAATGTAACGCCCAGCCAAGCCATCAAATATGGAAACCTTATTGACAAATCGCAGCTCTATGCTTTGACAAAAATCTGGAAAAGGTCTTCAATTGATTGTCTCCATCAATACCAAATCTGGAAGCATTTTACTATTCACGTATCACTGTAGCGTTTCACTATTCATGAGTTACTGTAGCGGCACTGTAGCGCGGGCACTGTTCCCGAGGTACTGTAGCAGATTACTGTTCATGGCACTGTAGCGAAGTACTGTAGCAAATCAACTATTCACGCGGGTACTGTAGCAGCAGATGAAAACTTGCAATCTGTTCTTAAAACCTTGAATAATTTGTTGATTCTTCACTTGTAAGCACAAATATGACTCTGTATGAAGCCACCTTACTTAGCAATCTTCAGCTGATCTCTCACAACCTCAGAAAGCTTGACTCTGAAGAGGTATCGTTCTCCAAAGCCTGAAAAATGCACGAATGTGCAGAAACCCTAGTTTCTTCACAAACTCCACAGCTCTCAATAAAAGACAAAGTTGAATAATCATATCATAATGGTTCGATTTGTCCTTGCTGAGAATATATACTGCCCTTTGAAAAATTCGACCCAACTCCTTTAAAATAATCATTTAAATTAAATGATTTAATTCGCACTTTAGAACTTAGGAGAAATCATTAATTATTGGCGTCCATATTTTAATGAATATAAAATACTCATTAAGTCACATTTAATAATTTATTATAAAGTACAATAAATACTTTATAATTAAGCCAAATAATTAAATATTTAAATATTTCAATAAAGTGACTTTAATATAAAGTCAAATTATTAAATATTTAATAATTCATTAAATACTCCTTATTTCTCCGTCTGATCATCAAACTGCTGAACTGGGTCGATTCTGAGCTGAATGGTTGAACTAGGTGCCCTGCCTAAAATAGCAGCTTCCGCCTGACCTAACTTTCTAAAAATAGAAAGTTCCTAAAAAGCACTCTGGAAGATTCTGCGAAGGCCCAACCTGACACAACTGCGAAACTGGAGCTACCAAACACTGAGTAACTGCCCCAGATGATCCTCTGCACTCTCCTGCCAGCCTACGAGGATCGAATAATAGGCTAACCTCCTCGACAAACAGTGTCAGCTAAAACGGGGACATGACATCCGGTCACTAGATCCAAGAAGAGAAAGGAGACCGAAATAGAACAGTCTCCTGACCCCAAGGTCTATACAAGAAAAGAAATAGGGGGCTCACCCTCCAAAAGACTTAAGCAAATAGGGGGTATGGTAGAGCAGCCCTTAATCCAAGAGGAAGAAGAAAGGGTACAGATCAATTAGAACCCCTCTTGGATCTTCCTGCCCCGACTGTCGCACCATCTACTTCTCTGGCCATGATTGCCACATCTCCGCCAGCGGTGGACATCTCTGTCCATCTTGCCCCTTTGCCCCCGACCGAGCTTGTGATTGTAATCGACTCTTCTTCCGCCATGACTACTCCTCCTTCCTCCACTGCTTTGTCACCCACCATGTCACTCCCTTTAGCTGTGGTGATGGCACCTATATCCGTATCCGCTTTGCCTGAGGCCTTCTCCAGGCATATGCAAAAAATCCCCTCCGAGCTCTCCCAGATCCTCATGGAACCCATGCTTCAAGTAGCCTTAGCTCAGGTCCTCGCTACTGCCAAACCTTCACAACCCCCAATAGGGCCACCGACTATGGAGGCCACCATGTTGATCTCTAAGGAGTGGGAGAAATGAGAGCAAGAAGCCTCAGGGCCCTTTGAAGAGGAGGCCATTGAATACCACAAGCACCCGGAGTATGAACATCACACTATTGACAGGGTGGCCTACGAAGAGGAAGGAATTGGCTTCTCGAAGAGCAGAGATGAGGAAGATAATGCCGGTGGCAAGGTCATCGTGTAGGCCTTCGACAATGATCTTGAGGAAGAACTGGCCCGGCAGCCGAAGGGCACTAAAATAGAGGCAGAAGGTTGCTCCTTGAGGAAGAAGAATAGCAGCAAGAAGGAAAAACTGAGGGAGAGGCCCAAGCTGTCAAGGGCCTCGAGATCGAGCAATTCAAGGAACCTGCGCACGAGGTTGAAAAAGTTAAAGGAAAGGGAGGGGAGGAGATGGAAAAGAAAGAAAATCCCCTACAACAATTGTTGGCCAAGCCTCCTATTAAACGCCTTGTGTTCATCCAGGACTCTGATGAAGAAGAAGGAGATACTACCAAGGAGAAAGAAAAATCCCCAGAAGATAAGAGAACAAAAACCTTGGCCTTGGCCGAGAGGGGCAAGGGTGACCATGATTCACCTAAGGGAAAGTATGCCATACCAGAGTGGTTAGAGAAAGAACTTGAAAGAAAAACTCCTGTACTAAAGGACCCACGGGCAAGAATAGAGGCTATCTTAGCCCGAGCTCAGATCACAACAAAGAAGGAGAAGAAGCCGAAAATTAGATCCAAGGTAACAATGGGTACCTCTGGATCTCGGGCCATACAAATAGCAACGCCTATAGTTGGCCAGGCTAGGGTGAGTTACAATATCTCCACCATCGACTTGGGGACCACCACCAGAGAACAGAAGGTAGAGCATCTTGAAGAGTCAGTGGCCACGGTGGTACACTTGATAAAGCAGGACAAGATCTCAAAAGATGAGCTCAAGGCACAAGTGGCCGCCTTGACAGATTATATCCAGCAATGGTCATCGGTGGATGACCTACCTACCACGTCCACAACAACACTCCAACTGCTGTCCAAAGGACAAATCGATAAGATGGAGAGAAGAAAGAACTTGGAAAAGACTACAGAGGGCTGGTTCCAGTAGGTCTTGTACATCGTGAACATGGGAATTAGCCGGCTGTGCGGACAGCCAACAAGTTCTTAGACCCGCAACAATCTTTGGAAGGAACAAGGAATTTTTGCGTCGATTTCCTTGCGACATACAACTCTACCTTTCCGAAGATCGAGGCCATCCTCTGGTTGCCAAAAACCACATGGGAAAAGGAGCTTGTGTTCAACAAGGACAATCATTGGTTGATGGATGTATGGCGGCGAGACTTTGACAACAAGAAGGAAAGGTTGGAACAAATAATGAACAAAGTGGATCCGGATATCGAATGGATCAAAGAAATTAGAGCAGAATGTGCCCAGTACCTCAAGTTAATGACGGAATATGACATGCTCACAGTACAGATGGATCCGGAGAAGGTAAATCCTTACTTCCAAAAGAAGATGGAGGATGGGATGTCTAATGAAATCACAGTAAAATTCATGAGTTTTGCTGCCCGTGTTTTCGATCAATCAGAGCTATTCAAGGATCAGGGCATGAAGTATGATGAAGACTGGAAAAAGTTAGAGGATAATGCGAAAGAGTGGAGCTACCAAATGCTACAGTATGAGATCATCGAGGTGGACAAACTCCAGCCAGTTATCCTAAAGTTCATGGAGTACACATCATCGAAGAAGCAGGAGGACAACCTTCCTGATAGTGAAGAGCTCCCCAAAGAGTAGCTACAGTAAACAACAATCAACAAAAGGACAAAATGCTACAATGTCGTCACTAGAGGACAAAATAGGGAAGGGGACAAGATGTAATTTTAAATTGTAAAATATTGAGGGTTGGTGAAACCCTATTTTTTAATGAATCTTGGCCACACAATGAGAATTAATCTTGGCCATTCATTTGACTTTTTGGGCACTATAAATAGGGCTCTCCTCTCATTTGCAAAAGGAAGTTGAGTTGTTGTAAAGACATGCTGCTGAAATTTATAATGAAAATACATTGACTTGGTGCATTTTCAAAGTTTCTTACATGTTACTTGATTCAACCTCCATTGTTAGATGCTTGACTTAGATTTGCATTGTTGTTCTAGTTAGTTGTATTCTTGCTTTGATAGATTTTAGAAATGTTGTTTTGTGGTTGTGAAAATTCTTGCAGTGTAGATGCCTTCTTAGTCCATACTTTTTGATGTTTGCTGATGGTAGAAGCTGTGTAAAGTTAGTCTGGGCTTAAATTCAAAGCTGCTCCAAAACTTTCATCTTTGTTCATGCATGCACATGGTGAATTAAAGACGAAATATTTGCAGATCTTAGAAGATAGCACAAATTTCATGAGATTGTGAGATTTCTGGTTAAATGGAATATTGTTTTTAGGAAGTTGTCCATTGCAGGAGCTCCATTATCACTGTTCATTCGCAGTTTTAGGTCTAAGAACCTTCTCTATTCCCTGCCTTTTTCCTTTTTTTTAATGAGTGACCTATGCTAAGGTTCATTGCACATTGTAAAGCTAAATCCAATGATAAAAATGGAGTTTAAGACTGCTGTTTGAACCTGCAGCAAATACACAACTCTCCCATCTTAAGAACTCCATTTACAGATCCAACTTCCCATGCTTTGTAACTCATCCATAAGACTGCTTTGTGATTCTAGAAAATCACATCAAACAATTGAGATATCCTAAGCACTGTCAAGACCTAACATTAGAGACCTTGGGATAGTGTTCTGCAATCTGATTGTGGAAGATTGTCTTTCAAGAGAGGTAGTGCACCTACACACTGTCTGTGTTGAGAAGTGCATAAAAAACACATCAACATCTACTAGTTTGAACATACCTTTTCCTCACAGAAGCCTTGTTGGATACACTGCTTCCAATTACGACAACATCCACTCACTACAAACTCTCGTAGCGCAGGGACTTGCAGAATAAAAAATAATATGCACAAAGTGATATAGCGATCGATGGCAACTAGAATTCATTCTACATTAAATGAACAAAGTACCCTAGCCACACATAGCCAACAAGCCATTCCAGCGGCTTCCCCTCCAGCCAGATGCCATTTAATGCATTAACTTTGCATTTGATGGACTATGTACCTCCAACCGCCAGTTTTAATCTTTCATTTTTAATCTATGTGCCTTCGCTTTTATTTTTTAATCAATCTATGCTATGCCTTCGCTTTTATTTATTTAATCAATCTATGCCTTCACATTTTCTTTATTTTTTTAAACAAAAATGATTTATAAACCTACTCCCACGAATAGAAAAACAGATAAATGTTAATTTTCCAATATAAAAAATAACTTTCAAAATTCAGACTATACAAATAAAAAGTAATATGCTAAAATACAGAAATATAATTGGCCAATGTTGCCTACGAAAAGCATACCGAACGAATGCAATAGTAACCTGCCTTGCGGCAAGAACTAATAATAATATGTTAATAAGTTTTTTATGTTTGAATAATACATTATTAAAAAACGTAGATGGTAGAAAGGTACATTCTTAGATACTGGGTGGAACCAAATTTAAATAAAAGGACACAAACAATCCAAATGGAGGGAAGCCTTAACATCATAATAAATAAATAAATAAAGTTGTTAAAGCAGCGAGATTAGGAATGGTAGAAATGGGATCACAATCATTTGTTAGTGGATAGAGGTAGAGATAAGCTAATTTCTTTTTAACTTTGATGAAAAAATTGTTGCTAAGTAATGCAAATCCACCAGTGTTGCAAGCCATATGCTGATCCTCCAAATTCTAATTTTGTTTTACTATTTTTCTTTAGTTTGCATGTATATAATTTAGAAATTTATATAAAGTTGTTTAGCATTTTGCAATGCATGAAATGCATAAATTTTATTTTTATTTACTCTTTTTTAGTAATTGTTTATTGTTGAGTTTGCAAACTCATATAATGTTTATGTCTTTATGTTGTTATATATAACAATTTTGTAGAACTTTTATATAACCAATTATTATGAAAATAATACAAAATGTGTTAAAATTTCTTTTGTGTAAAATGACTCTATTGTAAGTGTTTATTTTTTGTGTTGATATATATTTGTTATAATCTTTCGAGACTGTTCAAAATCTTCATTTGGTATTAGAGCAGGTTTTTTTTTTAATAAACATGTCAAATTCTAACCCTTTACCAATTCCATAATTTAATGGAAGTAATTATGATTATTGGTGCATCAAAATGATGACCTTTTTAACAAAAAAAGATTTGTGGGAGATTGTAGAAATAGGATATGAAGAGTCAATTGATTGGAATTCTCTTGTAGCCAATGATAGAGCAGTTAAGGAGGCTAAGAAGAAGAATGCTCAAGCTTTATTTCACATTCAAATAGGTCTAAATAAGAACCTATTTCCTAGAATTGTGGGTGCAAAGATAACAAAGGATTCTTGGAAGATTCTAAAGGAAGCTTACGAAGGTGTAGTGATGAGGTTAAAGTAGTCAACTTGCAAACATTAAAAAGAGAGTTTGGAAATTTTAAAATGTATGAATTTGAGAAAGTGATTAATGTGTAAGAGTGAATGATGTGGTCAATAAAATGGTCACTCTTGGAGAAACTGTAAACAACGTGTTTGTAATAATTTTTTTTGGAGGTCTCTAACATTAAGATGAAACCATGTTGATATAATCATTAAATAAAGCAAGGATTTGTCTACCCTTCAGTTTGATCATCTAGTTGGATCTCTGATGTCTCATGAAGTAAAATTGAGAGATTCATTCGAGGATTCTGAGGTTTTTGACCCAACGAAATCCTATTTGCTCCCATCATGAAAGGGGGAATCTCCTCTCTCAAAAATTTATGTGTGTTTTTATTCCTCAATTTCTTTCTTGGCTTCTCAACTGAGGCATCCATTTTTGCTTTTGTTCTTCTCCTACTAATCCAGTTTCACTGCCATGTCATTTAGTCAAAAGATATTATTCTACAATAGCGAAACAATAACAAAGCATAATTGAGAGTATTAACAAAAAATTGGGCTCCCTTGTGGATGAATATGATTTGGAAATAGAATGCTAGCTTGGAATTTTTAGTGTTGCAAAAGAGAAGGATCATAAGAGTTAAGAGTGCTCGCTTCAAGACTACAACAATGATTGTAGAGATTTCGATAGAGTTTACCCATCTGAGAAAAGGGAGATTTTCTTGCATGAGAGAGTAAAAGACTTATAAATTGATTATAATAATGTTTTAATTAAATAATTATTTAGTTGTGGTACATCTAAGAGTTCTAGTTTTCCAAACTAGGTAATTACTTGGGGCCACTTGTATTGTATTGTAATATTGGGTTAATTATTTTATGTGTGGGAGATATACCTGATGATTATTTAATATTTTGGGAATGATATTTAATGTGTGAACATAGTACCCAATATTAAATGAGGGGTCTGTAAGGTAGGGGGACCAACCACACCAAGGCTCCAGGTCACAGAGAGTTGAGAGCAGAGGGCTACCCTATCTTACCTCAAGCTAAGAGGGTGCTTGGGTCAAGGATAGAGAATGAACAACACTCTCAAGTGCTTCTACCATTTTACTAATTCAAATGCTTAAATGGGACTAGATGATCCAGTTTCCAAAATCCGAAATGCACCTCAGACAACTCTCTACCCAAGGACGACAACATGGATTTGGGATGATAGTACGATGCGCTAGTGTCTCTCTAGGGTGTTGGCATTCGTATGACCAAAAAGTGGAAAAGTGCAATAAGAATTCAAAGAAACCTACTAACGTCCTAGCTAATGAGATTTAATAAACTAAACAAAATGATGAAGTACGATAAATGACTGTAGAAATGATGAAGGATATAGAGAAAATAGAGTGATGAAGACCAACTCATTGAAAATCCAATTCACTGGTAAGATCCATGCACACGTACACCTACACACAACCAAGAGAGGAAAATGTTGGGGTTGTATAGGGGTTTGCCTCAGTCAAACCCCCGCTTTGGTGTTTCCACCTCCACAGACAACTAAGAAAGCCACAAGATAGGAAATGATAAAAGAAATAGAAAGAAAGGGTATGAACACTACGAAAGACACAATGCTACTCTATCAAACCACAACAAAAGAAGGATGGTGAAGCAATACCACCTCCACCCAAAGGTACTCAAGGCTAATGAAGGGAGAATGCAAGACTATGATCTTGGAAAAGTTGACATGACCGCAGCGATGACAAAGGAGGTCTCGCAAGACACCAAAATCCCAACTTCTATGGTAGCACAACATGTTTTCTATGAAGTTGATGGAGCAACAAGTTGTTGATTAATGCTCAAGAGATGCTAGAGAGATCAAGTGAATGTCTAGAATTGTGAAGAGATGGAATGGTTATCAAAAATATGCATTTGAAGAGAGATTAGGAGGGAAAGAGCCATTTTTGGGCCAGTTGGTCGACACAGAGGCGCTACGCTTCATGCCTAATGCAAAACATAATGTCCTTGCAAACAATAGAGGCAGGAATCTTTCAAGGATGACAGCGCACCATGCAGACGTCTGTGTATCACACTTGTGTCCCAGACAAATATTCGGCCACCGACACAAAAGATAGGCACCAAGTGGATGCGAGAAAAATGGGTGATGTGGAATTTTGCATTCGGGTTTGATTTTCTAAGGTGAGGGGATG
Organism: Sequoia sempervirens; assembly: GCA_007258455.2. Lineage (NCBI taxonomy): Eukaryota > Viridiplantae > Streptophyta > Pinopsida > Cupressales > Cupressaceae > Sequoia > Sequoia sempervirens. The sequence continues at coordinate 26,470 of VDFB02043013.1, forward strand.
CAAAAGGGGAATTTACACAAGGGGTGAAAATCCACTCCTATACATTTTTCCCCCACTTTAGTGAGCATGACTATCATCAAATGTTTGGTAAAGTAGATCGAACAATTTAGAAATGTATACCTAAATCATCGAGGAAGTAGATCACAATCTGGTGAGCTTGAAAGCGCAGGGAAGACAAATAACTCCATAGGTACTCTCTCCTGAGGAGGTTCGAACAAAAGGACTCTATAGCTCCTCAGAACTATAGAGTTGAACAAAGTACATCAAAGGCCCGCAAACCAATGATGGACAAATCCTGCAGGATGCAAGCGCTTCATAGGTCCTCAAACCTTCAAAGAAGGAACCCCCTAGGTACTCTCTCCTGAAGGAAGCCCACTGTAAGGGGACTCTATAGAGTCAGACTAGAAAGCAGCTTCACATGTGCACTTGCAAAGCAACATGTTAATCCGTAGATAAAACATGTTAGAAAACAAAGAGTAGCCACATAGGCAAGCAAGCAAAAAATCATGTAGACAGTCAAAAAATTGAAGGAAGAGCTTTCAAAGGGGTCCCTCGAGAACCCTTCAAAAGAAGAGGAGTCCACTCAAGGGACACATTGTTTTGAAAGTGAGAGAACATTTTTCGCAAATTGATTCAACATCAAGGAATCCTTTCGAAATATGTTCACTTCATCAAGGAATTTGAAAGGAAGAAAATGCCCCCTCGCAAGGGGAAGGTCAAGGCTTCTCCCATAGGAAAATTTTCTCCCTCCTCGGAGGAAATTTCTTCAACTTCTTTCTTTATGAACCCATGACGAAGGAAACACATTCCACTAGGGGTCTTTATTGAGTTCATGCGATTTTTGAAAATTGTTTTGGGTGATCCCACAATACTGGTTTACAATTTTTGGCCAAAGTGGACACTGAACTAATTTTTTCTAACTAAATCTTCACTTTCGGGCACCTATAGCGGCTAAACCATGAGGAATTTGAAGATGATGCAAACTAGTGATTTGTGACATTTTGTCTGTAGATTCTAAATATATATATTTCAAAAATTTTGGGATAAAATTGCACTTCTTTTCCCATCTTGTTCAAAAACTAGTTTTTTTTCAGTAAACACCATTTTTAAGGAGTGAAGCTCATCGTATACAACATAATTTTTTTTCCATGAAGGATAAAATTCTAATTTTTTCAAATTTAGATTTGTAACTATGATATCTAGTGCTTCCAATTGGTTTCATGGTGTTTTATTGAATATTTTTTCCGTAATCAAGTTTCGAAGTCAAACCAATTACAATTTAGACATAGGCGGACCGTATACAACATAACTTTTTTTTGTATGTATCAAAATTCAATTTTTTTTTTGTTTGGTCAAGGACCTCAATATCTAGTGCACTCATACTTTTCAATTTTTTTTTTGATAATCTGCCATTTTTCCACATGTAGAACAAAGAGCTTGATTTTCGGTGAAAAACCTATGTTTAATGAAACTAAAAAAACAAATACATAATAAAACCAAAACATATTAAAATTATATTCGTTGGATATCTTGTTCCAAGGACTACCATCATCTAGTTGGGTCTATGAAGTCTCCTCCATTTCCATCCCGAACTTGAGCTTTGAAGGGAAAAATTCTGGATTTTTTTGGTGCCAGAGGGGGAGAAGGGGGGAAAGGGGGATTCGAGTGAACCCCCTTTCCACAACCCATTCCTTTTCTTTTTTTCTCGAGAAATGTGGGACCCAACATTTAATGGGTTTGCTTGAAGGGGGCTTCTAACACACACACACACACACACTCTACACTACAGATAAAGAAGAGGAACCCCCTAACACTTATCAACCAAGAGGTCATTGGCCTCCCAATCTAGATCATTATACGGGGAAGGAAGATGACTCTGCAAGGGAAGAATATCAAGGGGGGACCCTTCGACCCCTTGCAAAAAGAGCCAAGGAAGAAGATTCCGTAAGGTCTTCTCCGCTCGGTTCTTGTGGGGTAAAGTTTAGCAACTTCATGAAGATTGCTAAAAGGGTCGTGACCTTGTCCAAAGATTTAAACATACACTTCACAAGAGTTCCATGTGTTTCCTCAATGGAGGAGGGAGACAACGCTCATGATTCACTGCTAGGCTCATCGAGAGACTTGGGAGCAATGACAAACTTCAAGGATGCTGAAATTTCTTTCGTCACTAGGACGGTACACACTAATGCAAAACCACATAGGAGTTCCATGTGTTGCCTCAATGGAGGAGGGAGGTGGTGCTCAAGATTCATTGTTAGGTTCACTGAGAGACTTGGGAGCAGTGACAAACTCTGGTGATGCCAAAATTTCTTCTATCACTAGGATAGTACATGCTAATGCAGAACCACCTTCTGAAGAAGGTGGGCTCTTCTTTTACTCCCTATTGCTAGCAGGGCCATCCTCCATCTTCTGCTTCATCGGAGGATGCAAGATCCACATGGACGAGGCATAAAGCATAGAGGAGGAGAAAACGACGAGATTTTTGGAAGGGACATCAAGGGAGGCGACCAAACCAAAGGGGCAATAAACACCTGCACCTTTTTAGGGTTAGGGGTGTTTATGCTCGCAGTAGGGGCTGAAAGTAGCATTGAAGCTAACTGAACTAAAGCAAAGGGGATGGGAGAGGAGGACACCATGACAAGCTCTGAAACAGGGGTGGTCGACTCCCCTTCCTTCCTCTACAAAGTGGCCTAATTAGTAGCCAGAGCCTTTGGCCGATGTTTTCGCTCACAAATAAGGCGGTTCCTGCGACTCTGGGAGCTAGAGGCCAAGAGATGAGATGGAATAGAAGGCTATTGCTCAGCCATTAGATTGTCCATCACGGCTATTTTTGATGGAGGGATAGATTAAGAGGTTGGAGTAACAGTGGAGGGAGTCGGATCTAACGCCTCAACGACGGGCCTCTTCCCATTCACTACCTTGGGGGCAGGAATGGTAAGAGGCCATGGAGGCTGAGACATAGAGGACGTCCCACAAGGAGCCTTCCCCTTACCATATCGAATAGGCCTAGGTACTGTGGGTAGAACGAGAAGCTCAAATGTCACACAGTTGGGCTTTCACCAAGCAGACACAATAGGATTCTCCAGCAAACTCATAGGAGTAGAATCCGATGACATCGCACCTAGGCAAGAGGAAGCAACAGGTGGAACAACAACCGCATAAAAAGAAGAAGAGTTTCGAGCATGCCTCTCCTTTTCTCTTTTCTAAGCCAAGGTGGCATCACTATTAGCCTTTAGGAAAGCCCTATGTGAGACAACATAGGGAGATGAAGGGTATCTCACTTTAGGTGTTAAGCGCCCATTCTTGTACTTCGCATAGGTCAGGTACAAGAGGTCTATCCTAGGAGGAAGTGGACAAACAGGTGTAGGCCAAAAGTGATCCAACGAATAGCTACCATGCAAAATTGACGGTTTATAGTCGGTGTCATGGATTACATGCACTGTACCCTCATGGATAAATTTCAGACACTTATGAACGACTGGGGGAACTGCATTCATAGCGACCAACCAAAAGATACCCAGTTTCACCCTGAAGAGTTCATACCTTAAGATTATGTCAAAGAGAAGATTCATTGATTTAGGTCCAACTAAAATAGACAAGGTGGTGCAACCAAGGGGAGGTACGAAAATTTCGTTGTGTGTATAGATGGTGCTCTCATATGCATCATACTCATCTTTGTGTAGGAAATTTATTAGCATAATTTCCTTAGTTATGACATTCACCTAGCATGAGGGGTCAACAAGAACACTTGTTACAATGTTTCCATTGATATGTGTGGGGATGTATAAGGGAGATGGTTCTCTATTATAACCCATTGGCAAGTCCTACAAGGTGAAAGTTGTACGAGGATAAATTCTCACAAGTTGCACTGATGGGATGAGAAAATGTAAAAAGGAGGCCATCACTAGATGTAACTTTCATAGAGCCCCCAAAGGTTTCACAATTAGACAATGACCCAACTAAGGTTTCATTTCGCAATGCCTATGGAACCTTCTAACTATGCCACTAGGGGTCACAAGTTGGGTTGCAAGGCGAAATGCCTCACAACACTCACACCCACAATGCTCCTAGGATACGAGGAAAGACACTTTTAGCACCGCTAAATGGAACCAAAATGGTTCATTTCAGGTTCACCAAAATGCAAGGTAGGGGGACCAACCACACCAAGGTTCCAAGTCATAGAGAGCCGAGAGCAGAGGGCTACCCTATCTTACCTCAAGCTAAGCGAGCATTTAGGTCAAGGATAGAGAATAAAGAGCACTCTCAAGTGCTTCTACCACTCTATTGATTTGAATGCTTAAATGGGACTAGATGAGTCGATTTCCAAAATTCAAAATGCACCTTAGACAACTCTCTACCTGAGGATGAAAGCGTAGATCTGGGATGGCAACATGGTGCGATGGCATCTCTCTGGGGTGTTGGTGTCCATACGACTAGAAAGTGGAAAAGCACAATATGAATTCAAAGAAACCTACTAACGACCTAGCTAATGAGAGTTAATAAACTAAATAGAATGATGAAGTATGATAAATGACTATAGAAATGATGAAGGAGATAGAGAAAAAAGAGTGACGAAGACCAACTCACTAAAAAGCCAGTTTGCTGGCAAGCTCCATGCACATGTACACCTGCACCCAACCAATAGAGGAAAATGTTGGGGCTGTATATGGGTTTGCCTCAGCCAAACCCCTACTTTGGTGTTTCCACCTCCATTGACAACTAAGAAAGCCACGCGATAGGAAATGATAAAGGAAATAGAAAGAAAGAGTATGAACACTACGAAAGACACAATGCTACTCTATCAAACCACAAAAAAAGAAGGATGGTGAAGAAATACCACCTCCACCCAAAGGCACTCAAGGCCAATGAAGGGAGAATGTAATACTATGATCTTGGAAAAGTCGACATAGCCACAATGGTGATGAAGGAGTTCTCACAAGACACCAAAATCACAATTTCTATGGTAGCACAACAATTTTTTGTGAAGTTGATGGAGCAATAAGCTGCTAAGTAATGCTCAAGAGATTCCAGAGAGATCAAGTGAAGGTCTAGAATATTGAAGAGATGGAATGGTTATCAAAAATGTGCATTTGAAGAGAGATTAGGAGGGAAAGAGTGATTTTCAGGTCGGTTGGTTGACATAGAGGCGTTATGCTTCATGCCCAATGGAGAACGTAATGTCCCTATGGACACTAGAGGTAGGAATCTGTCAAGGACGATAGTGCACTGTGTAGACATCCACACGTTGTGCTCGTGTCCTTGAAAAATATTCCAGTGACACAAAAAACATGCACCAAGTGGATGCAAGGTAGATGGGTGATGTGGAATTTTGGAATTAGGTTTGATTTTCTAAGGTGAGGGGATGCAAAAGGGGAATTTACACAAGGAGTACAAATTCACTCCCATATAGGGTCAATGGATTTTTGTTCTCATGCTTTTGAGGAACATGATTTTATCTTACCATTTGGTTGTATTTGAGTGATCTTGTGTTTATAAAATCGAACACATATTTCGTTGTTAAGGTTGGCTAGGTGAGTGGGTTGCAATAGTATTGATTAGTTTATCTTGGACACATGGAGGATGCATAGGAGAGGCCTGATGTTTCAAAAATATTCATTATAACTTTGTAAGTGCATGCATTATT